>PPHD01001329.1:11436-44383 GCA_002909625.1 Bambusicola thoracicus
CTTCCTCCACAGGGCAGACTGCTGGTTGCACCCACATGTTTGTTTTTTCCACCATAGCCAGTTCATTCTGGGTTACCTTCCATTCTAAGCAGACTTCCTGGAGTGATTTTTATTTACCGTAATCCTCCTGGGCTTGAAGGCTCCCCATCTCCTTTTCCTTCATCACGTCAGCTGTGCTTAATTACCAGCTCTCAGCAGTGGGACTTGCTCACACCACCTGTCCAGAAGAAACACATCCCAGTTAGAAACGACCATACCTTCTCACAGTGTTTTCCTCAGGTTGGTTTCACCAAAAATTCCAGAGTTGTTTTAAGTTGTCATTACAGGACAACACGTCCTATCTCCAGTCTCAAAAAAGCAGGAAAAATCTCTGAAAGCAGGTTCTCATCATGCTGATGCATGCCATTTCTAAAGCTCTCCCTTGCTATGGTGACGCTGGTTGTGTGATTATTTTGGGGGGTAATGTGTCTCTGGTGGCTAAAACAATGCAGCACAGTAAATTAACAAATATAATTAGACAAGATGGGAATTGGCTCACCACAGCTCACCTCAACTGCCAGATCAGGTTTCAATTTCCAGTAAGCTTTCAGCAGGGAAGCTAGTGTTAATGGATCTGTGGACATTTGTCATGGAGAGGAATAGAAGCTTCTTTGAGAACGCATACCTGCCATTCCAACTAAGGGCTTTCTGGGAACAAAGCATGTGCTGGGGATGTACGCTGCCTATTGAACGTCTTCATCCCAAACAGATTATGGCTTGCTTTTCAGTGCAGGTCATGCAATCAGCTTGCTGTAAGTGGAGCAAGAGCTTGGTGCCCATCTTTGTGAAGAACTTTCCTGGAGATCCAGGAATGCTCAGCTTAAGACAGTACTTCATGTCCACGTTTGTCAGAGTTGTTTCAGTAGTTTGGGAACCAGGGCAGACTATTAGACCGGTAACCCCTTTGCAAAGACAGAGGGTATCACTGAAACAGTCAGCAGCACAACCTTCCCATATGATCTGAGCTTGAGCTCTGGTCCAGGCAATGCACGTGGGTGTGCTGTAGGATGGGGCTTGCTGTAGTAGCACAAGCAATGCTCCCTCCACAAGAAGCTTCCTGCTTTGGGGCCACAACTGCACACTCTGCTTTGGGACTTCCCTTCGAAGAAGGGAAAAGAGATACCCCACAACGCAGGAGAGATGGCTGTGGGAACGAGACGGGCAAAAAAGGGTGACTAAGTTCTGGTGCAACTTACTTAAGTTAGATTGTAGTGATGAAGACCCTGTGTAGTTCAAAGGGGTGCAAAACCTGGCTCTAAACCAAGAAAAGCTCTCAAAAAGACAGGGGGGAAAGCCATTTTGTCAAGGCAAACGTCCCACAAAATGGCACTGCCGCTGCCCCTCTCTGCACCCCGACCCTTTGTGGCCGCCGGCGGGGCAGCGCCGCGCTCTGCTCGGCGGGGCGGTGGCGGCCCCCGTCCGTCCCCCGGCGGCTGCGAGGGCCAATGGGCTCCGGGGCGGCGGCGGCTGCTCCCCCCCGCGCCGCCCGCCGTATATAGCGCCCGGGCGGCGGCGCTCCGACCGTCGGGCTGCCTGCGAGCGGTCCCGTTCCTCGCTCAGATTCCCGTTCCCCGAGTCGTGCCGAGGATGCCGGGCCGCGGCGGGTTGCGGCTGGCGCTGCTCGCCCTCTGCCTGGGGGCGGCGGCTGCGGGAGGGGGCGACGGGCAGCGGCGCGGAGGGAAGAACCGGCGGCAGGCGCAGACCGCCTCGGTGCCCCAGGCCACCCCCGCGCAGGGCAAGCGTGAGTACCGGCACGGGCTGCGGGGCTGGAGCGGGGGCTGGCCGCCTCCGTGTCCCCGACGCGGATGGGGGTCCGCGGTGCTGCTTGGGCTGGTCGTGCTCTGCCCGAGCCCTCGGTAAGACGAAACTTTGCTTTCTTTCCCCCCCCCCTCCCCTCCGCAGAGACCTGCTTTGACAATGGACGGTACTACCAGATAAACCAGCAGTGGGAGCGCATTTACCTGGGGAACACGTTGGTCTGTACCTGCTACGGTGGAAGCAGAGGGTTTAACTGCGAAAGCAAGCCCGAACGTAAGTTGGCGTTATAGCTGCAGAGTGGCTTTTGGTGCAGATTATGCTAGTGAGTTACAGCGAGCAGTCCGGGTTTTTAGCTGGAGTTTGGTCCTTAGGGTCAGCTAACGGATCTACTCTCGATTACACTGAAGATCTGGCTTGGGATTTTAAGAAATGCTTTTCATTAGAGATGGGCCTGCCACCAGAACCCTGAGCCAAACATCACTCATCTCTCTGGAGGATTGGATCTAAACATTAACTTTGGAGCCAACCTCTTCTTTCTAATGAACTGAACTGACTCGGCTCGCGTGGGGAAGCTCAAATCTGGAGTCACTTTGCAGCTCTGGCTCCGTGCAGTTTGATCGCTTCACCCCAACTTCTCATAGCTGTGCGGTGTCGTCAGTCTGTTTAAAAGTATTTCAGCTTACAACTTTCCACAGCCCCCCAGCCGTGCTGTGAGCGTTCCATCGCTGAGTGTAAAATGAGATTGTTTAGTCTTCTGCAGTAAAAGTTTAGGTAACAGAAAAAACTTGAAACGTGACGTCCGCTGGAAGATGAGCCTCTCTGGAATACAGCGTGGTTTAGATAATCAAATGCACGCTATCTGTCTTTGTTGGTCTCGAGCCATTGGTTTGCTGTAATTCCTTTATCTTGCTCTGGAGATGCAAGAGAGAAGCTGGTTTCCTGGCTGATAGCGTTCATGTAAGACAGATGGGAGCATCCCAGAGATCTGTTAGGTGAGATTTGACCAAAGTACTGCTAGGGTATTTTGGGGAGTACTCAATCGCCTTGCTCCTCCATAAAAAAGGGCTTATTCTACGTTTTCTTTCTCCCCAGGTATTCCCAAGTTTTACGCTTGCAAAGTCCAGTAGCAGCTATTGTGGCACACACAGCTTCATTGATCTGGTAGGGAGGTCCAGAACGTTGTTCTGTTGGAGACCTCAGGTTGTGTGACAGCACTGTCACAACGCTTTCTTAATCACATAGGCTTGGGCAAGTGTGGACAAGTCGCAAGTGGGCCTGTTGACTTCAGTAGGACTGCTGCAGAATTCAGGATTAATGCACTCAAAAGAGGTGGATTAGCATGTCAAAACCCACAGCTTCTGGGGAATATTTGCTCCCCTCTGGGTTCTGTCCTGTTGCACTTCAAACAGCTGGGGTTGATCCTTTAGGGCATGTCAGCCCAGGTGCCATGCTCAACCTCTGGCTCGCTGTGGGAGGGAAGCTGTGGTTATTCAGCAGCATAGGGAAGCTGAGGGGGTTAATTTCACCCCAGTTCCTTTCTGTTGTTCTACCACAAGAAGAAGGAGGAGGCTGATCTGCCCCCAGAAAAAAAGAGTGTCCATGTGAGCAGGTGAAGAACATGCGTTTTTGTTGACCATACATGTTACTAGAGTGGTTTCATGAAGTTCGTTTTTCTCCTTTTATAGCTGAAGAGACTTGCTTTGACAAATACACTGGATCCACTTACCGAGTAGGGGAGACTTATGAGCGCCCCAAGGACTCCATGATCTGGGACTGTACTTGCATTGGAGCTGGACGTGGGAGAATCAGCTGCACCATTGCCAGTATGTAACCAAGAGCCTGTTACTGGAGCTCACTCCTTGTTGTCACATTTTCCAGAGCCATTTTCACAATTCTTCCAGTGCCTATTAGCTAGAGTTACGGGGCTTTGATCCAAAGCACATTAAAATCTTGTAAGTGAAAGTCCTTGCCCCATGTACGTACACTTTAAAAACCAAATTCCTCCTCTATTTAAGAGGTAATGTCCTGTGTATAAAAACAGAGACCAGGATGACTGTTAGTGTCCAACCATACATGTTAGTACATTTAGTATATACAGGAATGTCCTACATCTTCACAGGCATGTTTTTGCAGTCAAAATATACTTGCATAAACATCAGGGTCTAATCTGCTGTTGAGTCAAAGTTACCCTGTAAACATTAATAGGAATATTTTAGATATTTACTACTGGGAGGCATTCCCTTTAGCCTCTAAAAATGTCATGCCAATCCTGATCTCAAAGGGAACAAGGGCTTGATATCCATTGAGCCAGCTCTGTGCTTCTGCAATTTCATTTTTACCTGCCTGCCCCATACTTCTTTCTGCATAGCTTTCCCTTTCACATCTGTCTCTGTCTGGAAATCCTTTCCGTATTGAGTCACTGAATTGTTCACAGTTTCCCTTCAGTTCATAATTAGACTTTCTCTGAGTGCAGATGAAGTTCTTTTAGTCTGAGATTTCAAAGTCCCTTAGGCACCTTTGGAAAAGTCTTTCTTAGAGCTATTCAGTTTCTTGTTTGAGACACACAGTGCTGAGCCCAACAGCATTGCCACAGAGGGCTCGGAAGCCAGCCATCATTATAGCATGGAAAGAAACACATCAGATATAGCAAGTAGAGCTGGAGCCCTTCTGAATGTAATGGCATTTTATTGAGCAGGGATGATAAGTGTTCTAAGAAAAGAAAGAGTTGGTAAGGAAATTGCAGACATAAGAGCAGTCTCATTTCTTCATCATCGGCCTGTTTTAGGGCTCACTGGAGAGTCTCACTGACTGTGACTGGATTCAAATCAATCTTTATAACTCTTAGATTGCCTACTTTCATAAATGAGCCAATGAAACATTTTAGTGGCTCCTAATAAATGACCAGACGTGTGCTTCTTTCCTTGGAGGAGGATCTTGTTTGCTAACTGCTGTTCACTGCATTTCCCTTCATGAGCATGGGCTGAGCAGTGGGGCCAGAACGCCTCAGGCCCATGAGGTGCTGGTAGACTGGGAATTGGCCTTCCTGGGGCAGGATTTCTAAACCCAGGAGGAGCAGTGTCACCAGGGCATCACCTTTTCCTCCACAGGCAGGCCTGGCTTCTGCATCCCTCACGCTGTGTGGGGATAGCCGCCAGTGTGCATCTCCCTGTCAGCACAAGATGGAGGCAAACCCTCGTGAGGATGAAACAGCAAACCCTCATGAGGATGAAACAGAATCTCCTCAAGCCCTGCTAGCCCCGTTTCAGCAGCCAGTCTTGTCTGTGGTTTGAAACCTGGCTGTGTTTCACTGAGGAGAAAGGACGGGGCCTGTGTGGGCTGAGGTGGCGCCGAGGGAAAAATGGCGCCCTCTGAGGAAAACAGTGGGCGCCATTTTGCAGCATGAAAGAGGCAGCCATGATCGGCCCTCTCCTTACCTTTTTTCCTCTTTCCTTCACCTCCACCATGCTCAAACCTTTTCCTGCTCTGCTGTCCCCGTGGGGACCCCACATCCCCATGGTACTGGCTGTGGTGGTGCTCTTCACCTCAGCTCCCCTCTTTCCCGCCCTCAGATCGCTGCCATGAGGGCGGCAAGTCCTACAAGATCGGTGATACCTGGCGTCGGCCTCACGAGACGGGCGGCTATTTGCTGGAGTGCGTGTGCCTGGGCAATGGGAAGGGCGAGTGGACCTGCAAGCCCTTGGGTATGTGATGGCTTTGTCCTTCCTCAGCTTGGCTGAAGAGCAGTCTCCCTTCTCACCTGGGGTGTTCCTGGTTCCATATGAGGCACAAATGCTGACCCTCTTTTCTCCCTCAGCCGAGCGGTGCTACGACAACACGGCCGGGACATCCTATGTGGTGGGTGAGACCTGGGAGAAGCCCTACCAGGGCTGGATGATGGTGGACTGCACCTGCCTGGGGGAGGGCAGCGGCCGCATCACCTGCACCTCCAGAAGTAAGTTGAACCACGTTACTGTAAATATTCTGTTGTTTTAGCACTTGCAGAGCAGACAGGGCTTGTAAAATACAAAATCTTGCTGGTTTGTCTGGCTTCTGCTTGAAATTTGCCAGGAGCAGACTGTTGTGGAGCTATCGGTTTACAGCAGTTTCCTCAGGAAAAGTTGAACTTTGTACCTTCCACCTCTGTTGGGCAAGTTTTGAGGAGCTCTTTAAATTGCCTCCCATTCAGTTGCCTTGGGACACACAGATAATAGCTTTCTGCTGATGTAAACTGCAGACCTGTAAGGAACTAAAACTCTGAGGAGGGCTGGGATTAAAACTGAGTATCTGGAGAGCCTTGGTTGAGAAACAAGCCATAAAAACCAAACCAGCCTTCACAATATTAAGTCTGTTAGAACACATGGGGAAATATCATTAACTGTCAAACAGGAATGAATAAAACAGAATGTGTTGTTTGTGAATTTGAGGAGATATTATTACTAATAAAAATGATTTGGCAGTATCTTTCCCCCCATAACTCAGGTCTGCATTGCTATATTGTAGGGAAATTGTAATATAATGACCTGTTCATTTTTCATTTTATTTCTCAAATGTAATTAAGTACATAAATTTGAATCTCTGTATGTAAGATGATAGCTGTAGCCCAGAAAGTGTCATTATGCTTCAGCATAAATGCTGTTAGATATCTTTTATGGCCAGAGTTTTCTAGAAAATCACTGCTGAATTCTGGGGGGACATTTCAGCTTTTCATTGTCTAATGTGAAAATCTGGATGTCCGTAAGACAGGTTGCATCCCCAACCCTTTCCCCACATACACACTGGCTAAATTACCTTCTGAATGCTTGACAGACTTCTGTGGTAAATTGCTCAGTTTTTGGTCATTTTAACCAGTGTGAATTAGTAATGTGTTTTCCACATTGATATTTTATTCTGAGTGCTCTTTTAGTGGCAGTCTGAGATGGCGCATACGTCCTTCCACAGTTCTTCATAAATCTATGTGCATTGATCTGTGATTATATTTGAGCCACTGTATCAAGTTCTCCTTGAATGAGAGCATAAAACACTGTAATGGAAGAACTAGTTGATCCATGTGTATCTGGCATCCAGACAAAACTAGTTTGTTACATTGTCCTTTGAACCTGTTTATTCAATTCAATGGGGTTGTGAGTTAATAAAGACAACAGGGAGATTTAGGAAGTCTGATGTTCCTGTTATGACGTGTGCAGCTGGTATTAACTTTACTGACAGCTTTCCAAACACTTCTTTTGGAAAAAGTGGTATTTAACATGTTGCCCTCGAATAGGTTCTAGTTTATTCCTGCTGAGCAAGGCATTAAAACAAGTTGATTTATTTTTACCATCAGGATTTTTGTGGTCTCTCAGCCTATGCAGTTTAATACAGGTTTTAGAGTATATAGGGCTTGTAATAGTGGGCTGCAAGAAAGGTTGGCTCTCAATAAAGGCTTTACACTATTGGCATGTTCGATGGTGTTGATGTTTCAGTGATATAAATGGCACAGTGAAGCCATCCAATGCAGAAATATCTAATAATCATATTCCTTGTACAGATAGGTGCAATGACCAAGACACCAAGACTTCCTACAGAATTGGAGACACTTGGAGCAAGAAGGATAACCGGGGAAACTTGCTTCAGTGCATCTGTACTGGTAACGGCAGAGGTGAATGGAAATGCGAAAGGCACACATCCCTGCATACAACTAGCACTGGTAAGTGGGACATGGCGTAAAGTAGGGGCAGGAGCAATGAATGGCATGCTTGAACTGGCTAGGAGATGGTGCTGAATTGCACCATCCTACCTTTGGCACATAGCAAACTTGTCAGAGAAAGACCCGCAGCACAGAGGGTTAGAATTCAGGAGGTGCTCCTTGTTTGTTCATCTGTAGATAAAATTAATTACACTTGGCTTCCTTGCACAGATGGGGCTTTCACATACAGATGTGATTGCCTGCACAATCACAGTGCAGTAAATCACATGTAGAACTGCACACCTACAGGAAACATCTACTAGCTTTGTTTTAAAAACACGGCATTTTGAGTTAGTGTTTGAACTTGATGTATTTGCCTCAGGGTAACTGCCTTGAAATGCCCTTAATTTAAACTCCACTGGGACCATCTGGTTTCTTTGACAAGATAAATGCATCTACTAATGGTTAGGCTTTAAAAAACAGAAATGCCAAAGTATGTATGCAGTGCAGTTTAGTACACATAGATAGTTTGTAATTTTGGTGTGAAATATTACCTGCTTTATAGGTAAGCAATTTCCTGCCCAAGGCTTAACAAAGTCTTTACTTTCTAAGTTCTTTTTGCCATTTTCTTTTGGTGTATGCAGTAAAACTTGTTTGTTTCTCTACAGAAACTACACTGAAATTTTCTTGATTAATGACTTTTAACTCATTAGCACCAGCAGGTTAGCTTCAAACTCTCAGAAAGTACAAACTTCAAAAGGCATATCACTTCAATGGTGTCAGTGTTCTGTTTACTCCACCTCAGCAGACCTGAATTCGTGAAAATTGCCGTGGGAATCTTTACCAAAAACATCCATATGAGATGCAGACAGACAGCGTTATTTTTCTTTTTCAGTGAAAAAATCAAAATAAATCCTACCCTTGTTTGGTTTTCTTTCCATTCTCTCTCTACTTTATCAGTACTTCTTTGTTGTCTCAGCAGTTGGTGATCTTAATCCTTTCTAAAGCAACTCAACGATGGTAGAAACCAGAGGCTATCATTAGCAGGAGAGAGGGTTGTTCTTTTGATTTTGAAGTTTACAAAATTGAATAATTAAAATGCGTCTAGGGAGGTTAAGAGTGATGTCTTCAATCTGATGTAGTGCTTAAGTGTTCGTCTCAGCATTTAATTGAAGCATTCTGTTCTTCAGCTCTGCATGTGACATCTCGGTTCTCTTCCATGTTCTACTGCAGGATCTGGCTCTCCCAGCTTCACAAATGTGCAGACTGCGTTGTACCAGCCTCAGCCTCAACAGCCCCAACCTCAGCCACATGGCCACTGTGTAACTGATAATGGAGTGGTGTATTCTGTGGGTATGCAGTGGCTGAAGACACAGGGCAGCCAGCAAATGCTCTGTACTTGTCTGGGCAATGGAGTCAGCTGCCAGGAAATAGGTATGAGCTTTTGTTCAGTGCCCGTTCTGTCCAGTGTATCATATGTTTGCCAGAGAAGACATACTGGAAAAAAGATGAGAGAAGTGAAAAATAAATAGTTGCTTTGGTTACTTGCAGCCTAGTTCTGTACGGCAGAAATATTTCCCAGTGAGTTAAATATATAAGACTGCTGAGGCCCATGGGGAACAACATTCATAATTTTATTCAAACCAAGCCTCAGTAATATATGTTTAGAAAAGAATGTAAAAGAATGACACAGCTGTGGGACTAAGTCTTCTCTTGGTGTGTATTGGCCCAGGTCCACGGCAGTCATTGTGGGCTCATAGCAGCCAGTGATTTGACCCAGGGGGGCTGTTGCTGTTTTAGAGCCCTTAGATTTGGGGATTGCATTAAGCTGGAATCTAATGCTTTGCTTTGTTAATTTCAAAGCTGTGACCCAAACATATGGTGGCAATTCTGATGGAGAAGCCTGTGTTCTGCCTTTCACCTACAATGGGAGGACTTTCTACTCCTGCACCACTGAAGGCCGCACAGATGGGCACCTCTGGTGCAGCACCACTTCCAACTTTGAGCAGGACAGGAGATACTCCTTCTGTACTGAGCAGAATGGTGAGTCGTTCTCAGAGGGTCTTCACATGCACGTTGTCTTCGTGGAGGAAGGAACAAAAGCACATAGCTGTCTGAACAGTCCTGGAAGTTTGGAGGGACTCTAGGCATGCCTCAGCAACAAGGCAATTACATGAATGGAGGGCTGTCTGGAGTCAGGGCATTTTTATACTCTCGTCATCTTTGGAGGGTGCTCAGGATGACACATGTGTAGCCTTTGAGTCATGATCTCTGTTCTTCATGCTGACCATAGAGCACAAATACTTAGTCAAGACAGAGCTTTGGCTGAAAGGATATGTGGACTTTGTCTCTGCTTGGCTGAATTGCTACAGCATTGCCCATATTAGGTTGCAAAGAAGAGGGTATCTATAGAGTACAACTTGTGCAGTTCTCTTGTCACTGCCTCGCTCCTGACAATCTAGCCAGGTTGCCATATATAGCAGTAATCTTAATGTGATTTGTGATTACTGTGATCAGAAGCTGGTGCATGACTAACGCAGCAGCATTCCCATTTGTCTGTGGATGGTCAGCATTCCCTTCACAACACAAATCTACCTGTGTGGTTGTACTTCCTGGAAAGCCCATCAGGCATCTGTGGAGCAGTATCCAGGCAGGCTTCTCTGCAGTCTGACCTTAGAGAGAATTTTTCACATTCCAACACAAAAATACTGCTTCTTATACTGTGCAGGCTTTTTAACCTCTCTTCTACCTCATTTTTTTTTTTTAATGATAAGCCTTTCTGCACAGCACGTACAATACTCTTTCTTTTTAAAAAACAAAACAAACCCAACAAATACAAAGCTAAAAAACTCGGTCCCCTGTCCACATGTGGACATGCACACACATTCTTGCTTTAGTGAGGCTTCTTGTGGTATTCTGTGGGGATTAAGAAATATTGATATAGCTAAAAACCTCAGCAAATACCTCTTCGTTCTCTATTATTTGTAAACCAGAGTTGTACAAGAGGTGAATGGTTTATGTAGATTAAAGCCCTCTTTCCACTGGTGCTTGCAAAACACGAAGCTTTCAACCTGCAGAGAGTTTTTGACTTGTCCTGTTGTTAATAAATGAATTGTAACCCTTTCCTGACATCCAAGGTTTTTCTTTAAGCCAAAGGGCACAATTGAGTAATAGTCTCAGTGAGATAATACAGATATGCTGAGAACTGTGAGGTTATTTGATTCTCTAGACTTTGGTACAAAGGGTCTGCAAAGCCACTTCCCAAACACAGTGAGCTTTAGTTTTCCATATTCCCCAGGAAATCCCATGGCTGGGTCCAGCAACTCTTTCCAAAGCAATGTTTGAACTGAACTGACCTTGTGCAAGGCTTATATTTCCAGATCTGAATTAATTAAATCCAATAAAAGAGGCTAGTGAATAATACCATACAGAGAACACATGGGAAAAATAGTGCCGGTTTGTTTTTAAAGCTGTTCTCTGCATGCTATGGGAGAGCGTAGGTTTGATTTGCATCTGTTTTCCTTTTTATCTCCAGTTTTGGTCCAGACACGTGGTGGCAATTCCAATGGTGCTCTGTGCCACTTCCCCTTCCTGTACAACAACCGCAACTATACTGACTGTACTTCTGAGGGACGGAGAGACAACATGAAGTGGTGTGGAACCACTGAGAACTATGATGCTGACCAGAAATTTGGCTTCTGCCCTATGGCTGGTAAGAACGAGAACCATAAAGGGGTTATAATTGCTTGCACACAGCTCTTTGTTCTTGAAAGTAAGGAAATGGCTGTCATTGGTCAGTTATTGACGACTTCCACTGAGCTTGCATCAACCAAGTCAAAAACCTTTAAGGAATTTCTGAAGCCTTTTGTCCTGTTTTCCCCCCAGCTAATCACTTCTAGTGAGGACTCAGGCAGTGCCAGGGGAAGGCTATTCTTGTTCCTCATTTGCTGCAAGCTAGTCATGCTTTTCAGATGGTGCAAACTGTTGTATGTCCATTAAGAGGCATTGAACTATGTTGCTTCACAGCAAGTGACTTTTTTTTATCTTGCATCTGCCAAAGCTTCTGCTTCATGGCTCATCACTTCCTCTTACCTAATGTGTGGTTAGGAATATGTCTGCACTATGTTGTGGTCCATTTCTCCAGTCCATGCGCATCCCTGATCCCTCCCAGCACATGGGAGTTCTTAAATGAAAGGCTTTGTGATTAATGGCAGTGCAGCATCTGAGCCCTTAAACAGCTTCATGAACACTCAGCTCTTCAAATGGCTACGTTCATATAACAGCATGCATGTAACGAGAGCTGATTGTTTCACAGTGCACCCTTTGAACATCATACAGAATCCATCTCTGTTAGCTTCGAAGTGCAAATTAAATGAATGAACCCCTGCAAGGGAATCTACACTCATCATCCTGCAAAAATGATATTTGAAATTTCATAGGTGCACTGCAAATGATATCAGCCCTCAGTGCCTTGTTAACTGTGACCTCATAAAGTGGTTTCTTACTTTCTTCCCAACCAGCCCATGAGGAAATCTGCACCACCAATGATGGTATCATGTACCGTGTTGGGGACCAGTGGGATAAACAACATGACATGGGCCACATGATGAGATGTACCTGCGTAGGAAATGGCCGTGGAGAGTGGACTTGCATTGCATACTCCCAGCTCAGAGGTACTGCTTTTCATGTTGATGTCACTGCTTTGATCTAAGTGTTGGGGGTACCAAAGTAATTGGTTTTCTTTCCCATTATGGGGAAGTCAAGCTCTCAGTTTTTTATATTGCTAATCTTTTCTGTGGAATCCAAATGGAATCAGAGGGGATATGTAAAGCTCTTGTCTTGATTCCATGCTGTAAAAATACTGTTTCAGCCTTTGTAGGCTAGGAAGCCAGGGAAAACATTGATTAGCTTGATCAGTACATAGCTTTACTTGTTCTTGTCTATTGTTAGCAGTCAGTGCCACTGAAACTTTAGAGGGATCTCAGCAGAAACCTGTCAAGAACAGACACAACCCCAGATTAGTCTAAAGTTTGAATGCAGAACCATCGTGCAGTGAAATGTTCGGTTCCTCTGCTGGATGAATCCCTTTGCGAGCTAATCTATACGAAAAGTTGGCAGGGCAGCACTGACATTACTCTTATTTACTTATATAAATAAGTGGCCCAAGTGGAGAAGTGCTTAAGCAATACCAAAAAAAGACTTAAAAGCACAGATATTTGATCATCCTACAGCTAGCTCACAGCATTGGCTTCATGTCTGGAAAAGGCAGGGGGGTTGCTGACAAGCAGCCAAGAAAGAACTCTTAATACCACTGCTGAAATGGGATGTAATTTATAGGGAAGGGTCCATTTGAGGGCTTTAGGAGGGTTTTTTATGTGTCTCCTTCAGAACGGTGAGAAATGCAGTGCTAGAAGTTTTTCTGGTTTGTGAAACTCCTTTCTCTAGAGGCACAGCTAGTTCTCTGCTGTTTACTTCTCAAGTTTAAGGGGTCTTTCTTGGTGATGATGACATGGATATTGTTTTTTCAAAAGGCAAAGGTTATCTAAGTAGAACTTTTAAAACATAGCAACTGGAGGAGGTCCTTAGCCCCCATTGGTGGATCTGACCAGTGTTTGGTTTATCCTGATGCCATGCTTGTGTTGTGGGAAAGTCTGATGGGGAAAGAAGGCCTGGGATTAACTGAGTCACTTCCCCAAGGACAGATGGTCTGTGACTGAGTCCAGAACTGAACTTGGGTCTCATGGGTCCTTGTTAAGAAAACAACATGCTTCTGGGGTGGTTTTATCATTTGTTTTGTCTTCCTGCTCCTTGCTGCGATTAGACTGGCTTTAGGAATTCTGGGCCATGTCACAGGTTGACATATCTCCATTAAACCTAATAAACTGTACTTTAGCATGGAGTCTGGTTACCATGCTTTCAGGGAGTAGTAGATTAGTAGGCACCATTAGCATCTTGGATATATAATAGATCTGCTCCCATCTTCAGCTTACTATGAAGTGTAGCAGAGAGATGCTTATGATGCTTTTCTGTTGCATATTTGTACCTCAGCTTGGCATCAATATAAATTTGGAATAGCCTTTTCCTTCTTGCGCAGTTCTGATGATTTCAGACAGTACTTGACAAGGTTTTCCAGTCTAGACTTCCCTAAGAGGTAGTAGCGAAGGAGTGTGATGCTTTAGATTCCTTCACACATGGAATCTGTCATAAGGCAGTTTCATAGCGAGTAATGGATTCTGCTTTGGATTGAATCCTATGGACCGTTTTTTCTGCAAGAGGTGCTTATTTGCACGCTGCTGATAAGTGAGCTCAGGAGCAGTGATGTGTATGCAGCGCTAATCTGCCATGATCACAGACACCAGAAGGGCTCCGTTTTGCATGGATGGAGCTTGTCAGGGTTAGTCTCTGTAAGCTGATCAAGAGGGGGGAAATATGTGCCAAGGAGAAGAATTTTGTCTTAATGCTTAAAGCTATTGCTGACAAAACATCTCTGCTCTTTCTCAAACAGATCAGTGCATTGTGGATGGTATCACCTATGATGTGAACCAGACGTTCCACAAGCGTCATGATGAGGGGCACATGCTGAACTGCACGTGCTTTGGCCAAGGTCGTGGGAGATGGAAGTGCGATCCTGTTGGTAAGTCACAGCTGTACCCACTTGCACAGCCTATGTTTGACAAGAACTGATTACAGTATGGTGAAACTGGTGTGTGAATTTGGACTCGGTCTTTGCCAACTTTCTGCTTTCTATTGCACAACTGTGGAAGTAGAAGTAACGCTGTATTTGTTGGAGGCATGCGAGATGGCATTTGTGGTTTCAGGGAAGTAGGCTTGGGTTATCAGACATGCCCTAGAAGAATTCCATCGTGCAGCACATCTTTTGAAATATAACACTCTTCAAGCTGAGGTAACGGGGCATATGAACCCCAGACTGGGCTGAATTGGCTGAAGTCTGGTACCTTGTGCTGTTAGCAAGCAGGGTGCTCAGACTGAGTACTGATAAACAAATATGCAAGTAGCTGGTGATGCTGGGTGCAGTTTTTCTTTCCTTTCTCTATCCTGAAATCTTGAGGTCTCCTAATTGAACTGAGAGAAGAACATGACCAGCATATATTCACTTACCTCAGACTAAATTGATTTTTTTTGGATGCCCTTTGTTCTGGCAAAGAAAGCAAGCTCAGGATGAGAACATGTGTTAATAGCACTCTGGAGGTTAGCTAAAACCATCATGGCTCTGTGCAGGAATGAAGAGATTTCATCTTTTCTGCCTCCCCTCTTCTCTAGTGAATCAGGATTGGATGATAAGACACGATTGTTTGACTTGCAATTACTAAATCTAGAGAACGTGGAGCTATTGCCAGGAAATTTTATTAGCAAGTGGTTAAATTCTACTTTATTTACAGTAATATCTGTACAGTTTTACTGGAGGAATTTGAATTGTAAAGCTCCTGAAAATCACTACTTTGAAAGAATGGGAGATGATTTCAGTTCTCTGTAAAGGTGGAATTGGTTTAATTTTGTTGGCTCTCTCTAAACAAGACTTCTGTTAACTAAAGAAGCGTAATGTTAGTTCTCACTGAAAACTTGCATTGAGCCAGAGACACAGGCAGAGGTCAGACTAGAAAGTGTACTGAAGCATTGTTACGGTGCTGTATTCCCACTAGCTTGAGCAGATTTCAGATTTGTTTTGTTTTTCTTCAGTTTATATGACAATAAATCTGGAATGACTTCTGAATATTCATGGATTACTTCAGACGTACATATGACCAAAATGTGTTTAAGCTGGTGAGAATTTTGCCACTGATTTCCTGGAGAGCAGCATGGTTTAGCTTTGGATTAAAGCTGAACTTAGTTGACTGGAGCAGAATAGGGCTCCATGATAGCCAGTACAAAATAAATCCTTCCTTGAAGGAACGCTGCACTGACTTTAGTAGGAAGCTTCCAAGGTAGACAGCCTGTGTTAACAGTATTTTAAGAAATGCATCACAGCAGAATGAGCCACCTGATATTTGTCTTAAAGCACGCAGTGATGTATCAGGGACCTTGATTCAAGATTCAGTTTGTTGCCACTTGCTCTTCATGCAGCAATATTTGTAAATAAATGTGGTTGCATTTCCTATGAAAAAGTCTCTTCTGATTTACTCTTTTGTTTGATGTAGGTTTTTCACAATAGTTTCAATATCACATAGTGGTTTTCTTTCTTTTTTGTGTCTTTAGATCAGTGCCAGGATTCTGAAACCCGTACCTTCTACCAAATTGGAGATTCCTGGGAGAAGTATGTCCACGGTGTCAGATACCAGTGCTATTGCTATGGTCGGGGTATTGGAGAGTGGCACTGCCAACCCCTGCAAGCCTATGCTGGTAAGAAACTCAACAGATGACTCTTCTGCTAAGACATAAGGAAAGCAATCTCTCTATCCATTGCCTGTTCAGGTTACCTGTACATTACTGTACATCATTGTCAAGTCCTTTTAAGTGGAAGTGTCTATCTTTTTCACTGTATATCAAAAAACCAAAAATTTTATTTCTGTAGTTTTCAAGGCCTGCTAATGGTTTATAATCTGCAGGTACTTCCAACCTTAGGGAAGTATTCCTGCTCAAGAGATCCTTTTGGTTTCCTTTTTAAACAGAACTTTTTCCCTCCACTTTCTTGGCAGACACAAATAGGTGTTATGATTATAAAGAGGGTGCCAGATTGTTAACTGCTTTTCCTGAGGCCAGGCTTAGCTTAAAGCATGACTATCACACAACAGCTTTGCTTTTCATCACCACTTAGTGCTTTGCACTGTCACATCTGTAACCTTCAGATTCTGCTGCTTAAAACTTGCATCTATAACCTTTCCTTTTACACTCACTATAGTAGCAAAATCCATCACAGAATGGAGCATTTTCCCTGATCAGCACCCTGAAGAAAGGAAGTACTTGAACTTTGTTTGCCTAGTCAATTCCAGAAAGTCTTCATACAGATGGGCAATGCCTCTGTCAGTTGGGCTGTATTTTTTCAGTTCTCTGAAACAAGGGGAACCTTACCCACCTGTTTCAAGTTGCAGCTGTCACTGTCTAAGTCTGACAAAGATGGAATATTAATGTTGCATTGCACCTACTCTGTTGGGAGGAAATCTATGCTCATGTCATGGGTTCCCTGACCCATTTCTAAGCATAAGTGTGGAGGAACTGCATAAAAATTGGATGTGGCAGCTTCAGTGTGAGCTGATTCTCTGTTCTTTTGCCGTGATAGATTTAGAAGTACCTGCCTACTCAGTAGCTGCAATGTATTTATCCCATAAGTGCCCTGTAATATCAGAAAGGGAATTTGAACCTGAAGGGAAGGGGACTACCCCTTTTCCTATTGCCTTGTTTCTGCCTTAATAGCTGTGTGGCAGTAAGACACCTGGCAGACAGACCTAGGGGCTACTTTTCTTTGGGGCAGTAAACTAAGAATGGCACGAATAGGAAACAGGCTTCTTCTCCTCTTATTTTTTTTTCCCCTCAGTTTCTTATTCAGGATTGCTGAGCTTCATTGACTCTTGTCAGACTGCTTAAACAAACATCTCCTTGAGCTATGTGAAATATGCATGCCACCAGACTGGAGACCAGGGATTTAGGCTTTCTATAGACACAAGAGCGACTGCAAATGTGTAAATAAACCAAATCTAATGTTTCTGAACGTAGGTTTGGGGTTAGTAGAGCTTTGAAATTCTGTGTGGGCACAGGTTTATTTGCCTGGAAGTCCTGTTAAATATGTAGCAGGTATATATGTCACGCAGTTGTACAAATAAATTATAAATAGAAATGCTGGGGGTGAGGGAAGGGTGTAGGTATTTAATGGCTGAAACAACACACTTTGCTGCAGATTCCAGGCTGCTCTGTAATGGGATTTTCTGAGAACTAACACAGGTACAGTGTTGCTGAGTGTTCAGTGAAACCTCCCCAGCAGGGCAGGGAGGCACTGAAAAGAGAACCACCAAATCCTAAAACCTTTTCTTCCCAGTTAGAGAGCTTTGTGAAGAATTTTTGACTGAGCCCGATCTAACTAAATGTGCTAATGAGAACTCAGTAGTCTTAAGTGTTAGAGCCCTGTTGAACTTGTATATTCATCAGTTTATGGACCTGATTTGTCGCACCAATCCTTCCTTTTCTGTATTGGGTAATTCCAATTTGCTACTTCATGACATAGGAAATTAACCCAAACAGCACATGCTAACTTCTCCACAGAATGTATTCTAATTCATCCATTTTCTAGCTAAAACCATTAAAGAGAGAAATACTGTCTGACTAGTTTTCCATGTATTAAGTAGTATGCAAACCATGCCTTTTTCATGACTCAACAACAAAGGTGGAAGAAAACCATCACCAGCATGTTAAGAGTGGAAACTTCTGTGTTTCAGGGGCAACTGGACCTGTTCAAGTGATCATTACAGAGAGTACGAATCAGCCAAACTCCCACCCCATCCAGTGGAACGCTCCCAAAACATCTCACATCAGCAAGTACATTCTGCGCTGGAGACCGGTGAGTACCCCATTCAGCTGTACCTGTAGATACATTCAGAGCTCCAGGAATCCACAGCTCCAGGCTTTTATCTGGAGTGTGCTGTTACTGTAGAGTGCTAATTCAGTTTCCTTGTCCTGCTGAGGTCAACTGTTAACAACCTGTGCTATATAAACACTTGATGTTTTCATGCCCAAACATTACTACTGGTCACTCTGCATGTGTAGTACCATATTGACAAGAGCGCTACTACAATAGACAACTTTATATCCTTCTTCACTTTAAGCAGTGTAAACCCTGGCGAAAGCTTTCTCAGTGTGTTAGTGCTGAATGCATATCCAGAGATGAGAACTACAATACACTATATGCAGTTAATGAGCAGGTAATGAGTAGGATACAAAGTTAATAACAGCTAGGAGAGAATTAAATAATTAGTCATCTCCCATCTTCTGCAATGTCGAAGCAAAGCTGGTTAACCACTGCTTGTTGGCTCGTTCATACTTAAGGAGTAATTTCTTCTAATGAATGATACAGCTAATATTACAGTTCCCCAGAGTATAGCTTCACAAGAGACCACTTAATGATTAAGTACACTAGTACCTCAATGCTGCCTGTGATTAAGAGAACAATAAAGGCCTTGATCCAAGGCCATTAAAAGCACTCAAGTATTTTACAAACTTCAGTGTATCTTGGATCAAGGCCTGAAAGAAATGGACTTTAATGCACTGGAATACAAACCTCAGAGGATGAAGCATTATTGTAGAGCTTCCCATAGAGTTCAAGCACAGGGTAGAAGGGACAAACTTTTTAGTATATTCTTTTCAGATGGTGGCTTGGAGTTCTATTGTGAACAATCTTCAGATAATTAAGAATTTCCCAGCCATTCCTTCATGCCTTACTGTCTCTTTTGATAGAAGAATAACTTTAGTTTATACATTACAAAGAATGTTCATTTAAAAGGAAAAAGTTCAAAGCTAGATTGCTTTTTGATTTACCCCAGTAAAATTTAGTCACCCAAGAAGTTGTTATCTATGCTTCCTGCCACGCCTTTCTGCTTTCTCTTTGTTCATTAGGCATTCAAGTCGTATGGAATATCATAGTGTTGAGTAACCATGCAGCATGTTGGGTTGTTAGATAGGTCTGCTTGCAGGCCATGGAGTCTCTCATTATATATCAACAAGTATCCTTGTTCTTGCAGAAAAACTCTGGAAGGCACTGGAAGGAAGCTACCATCCCTGGTCACCTGAACTCCTACACCATCTCAGGCCTGAAGCCTGGTGTAGTGTATGAAGGACAGCTTATCAGTGTTCAGCAGCATGGACCCAAAGAAGTCACACGCTTTGATTTTACCACAACTAGCACTACAGCAGTGACAAGTGAGTTGAACAGTGGGGCTGGACTGGCATCCAGAGAAATCTACTGTCCTTCTGAGAGAACAGCCTGAAGGCTATTTCCTACATCCCAGTTAACACAGCAACAATGATTAACTAGACCTCTTTCTTCTCTCTACAGGCAACACTGTTTCAGGAGAGACAACTCTTCTTCCTCCCATGGTTGCTACTTCAGAGTCAGTCACTGAAATCACAGCCAGCAGCTTTGTTGTCTCCTGGGTTTCTGCTTCTGACACAGTTTCTGGATTCCGTGTTGAGTATGAGCTGAGCGAGGAGGGTGATGAGCCACAATATCTTGGTGAGACAGTATATGAGTCTAGTAGATCCAAGCATCACTAAGAACATCACTGTTTTCTGTACCAATCAGTACAGCTGGTGTAAATAGTGAGGATCTTGCTGTCCTTTAGTATGATTCAGTTAAGGTGTGACAGTGGAGGACTAGCACGGGTTACAGACTCGCCTAGTTGACTGTCCTTTCTCCATCAATGGCCATAAGGTCAAGTCGGAGGAGAAGTATAAGAAGAAGGCATGTACATAGCAACACTCTCTTTAGAATACTTTCATGGGATCCTGCAGAGGAAAACTCACTGAGCCAGAGGTGGTAGATTTGTAAAAGCTGTGTGTAGATGTATTCTTTTCACCTTTTTTGTATTTATTTATGAATTTATTCTAAACTTACCTAAACTTATTAGCTTCCACAGTATTGTGAAGGCAGGTGAGGAGAGAACCAAATCTTTGAGCTTATCACCTGGCTAACTTCCTTGTTTTTCTTTTGTCTGTGCATCAAAACTGAGAGCAGTCTTTCCCAAATCCCCTCTTGGCTACTCATGATCTCATGGGTGTCTGTTCCAGACCTCTCTGTTGTTTAATTTGGATCAGATCTTACTAGGCTTTGATAACGTGATAACTTAGCTAAGCCAGGAAGCTTGTTAAAAGCACTGGACTTAGACCCAGGAAGTGGATTCTTTTTTACTACATCTGATAGGGAGCCTCTCTCACCATACATAACTTCATCTTAATATCTTTTTCTTAATTTCCTGTCTTAACAATCATTCAGCCCAGATTAGAACAGAATTCTCTATGTCATTTGGTAAGAAAGCAACAAGGCAAAAGTTCTAAGGCAGTTTTTATTTCCTACCTCTTTTAGATCTTCCAAGCACAGCCACTTCTGTCAACATCCCTGACTTGCTTCCTGGTCGCAAGTATATCGTTAATGTCTATCAGATCTCTGAAGAAGGCGAGCAGAATCTTATCCTGTCTACTTCACAGACAACAGGTACGTGTGGGTGGGTGTAGCTGCACTTTGGAAGCTGTTTTTGTTTGCTCTGGACATTTGGTAACGTGTCATTCTTACACTTGCTACACTCCTGTGTTGTTCTTTTAAACAGCTCCTGATGCACCTCCTGAGCACAGCGTGGAAAGCGTCGATGACACATCAATTGTCATTAGCTGGAGCAGACCACAGGCTCCAATCACAGGTATGTCTAATTGGAGCGCTCCTATTTCACAATGCTGATAGAATCTGAAATCTAAGTAGAAAGGAAAATGAAGTATAACTCCGAAACAATGGGTTAGTGCCTTCTGTCCAGGCTCAGAGGCCAGCTGGAAGGCACACAGAAAATTTAGCTTTTGTATTGAAGCAATCCAGGGATGTAAAATCATTCCTCCTGCATTTGTGTTGGGGAAAAAAAATCCTCAAGCCCTATGAGTTCTACCTTCTGTATACCTGACATCCAGACCATGCCATAACAACTGTGAACAAAATGGACCCTAAATCCACATGTCAAGCGTTACAAATTTTGATACAGGTCAGATGATGTGGTGTGGGTCATTATGAACACATTCTGTAGGTGGGACTCAGCAAAAGCAAGCCACAGGTGCTACAGAAGTTCAGGACTGGCTTTGTGAAACCTCAGTAAAGACATTTGTTTAGTTCTCTTTGCCATCATTTCTTGTGCTGGCTTACTGATTGCACCTAACGGCTGTATGTATACCTCTTCTTTTTCTTTTGTTAGGCTACAGAATTGTCTACACACCCTCTGTGGAAGGCAGCAGCACAGAGCTCAACCTGCCTGATACTGCTACCTCTGTAACACTCACTGACCTGATGCCAGGTGTTCAGTACAACATCAGCATCTATGCAGTGGAGGAACATCAGGAGAGTACTCCTATCTTCATTCAGCAGGAAACCACAGGCGTCCCACGCACAGGTAGTGGCCAGAAGACCAGTCATTACCTAACCCAAATGGCAGTGCAAGCTCTCATTACTCTAACTGAATGAGCGTTGCCACTCAGTCCTTATGTGGACTTTTAATTTTGCTTTTGTCGTGCTGGCTTTTTAATTGCAAATGTCAGACACTAAAGTTCTGTGGTAAAGTCATACTTATGAATTGACACAGTCAAACCACTGCTCTGCATTAATAGTGTTACAGTTCTTCAAGATCAAGCTGCGGGCAGGTCAAAAGGTTAGCCTTGCATTGTGTCCACGGAAAAGAGAGATCACTTTTTCCTAAGTTGTCTTATGGGGATTCCGCTGAGAGATCTTATGAGCCTGGTAAATCATTTTGCCTCAGTACTTGGCCTACGGATGTTTAAGGTTATGTACTCAGACACAACAAAACAGATCTAAATAGTTCACCTGACTTCTCCATCTCCTTTCCCAGTCCTAACTGTTATTTTCCATCGCAGCCTGTGGAGATTGCTCAGCATTGGTTGATGTGCCAAAATAACACCGTACGATCTAAAATTGAGGGAGCACATTAAAAAATAAAACAGTGGGTTCAGAGTTCTTTAACTATCAATTGGGTTGACTAGCCAAACCAAAAGAAAAGACAGTGGAAAAAATTGGGATCTGATGTGGTAACAGTGGAATGTGATGGTCCTGCAAGTTGCAAGCGTATGTGTTGGCAAATGGGAGCTTACCAGGAAGAAACTCAGCTCATTGACTTTATGGTTTGGCATCTGTATCTTCTCAAAATGTGTGTTGGTTAACCTTAAGGCAGTATCACTGCTAATCTAAAGAAACTTAATTTGAACATAGGAATTCAAGGGTGCAGTGCTGTTGGCCAGTGCAGAGGGAACTGGATTTTGTCTTTGACTACAGGAAAGCCAGATCAGCCCCTGTACTTGTTTAATTATAAAAGATAGATTTGTAAGTTAATTGTAGACATTCAGAACATGCCGTGGATTTTCAAAACTCTCCCTAATTTTAAAAGGAGGGTCATGTGTCCAACTTCTGGAGTTGGTCTGTTGTTGTTGTTGCTCTTGGTTAGTTCCTTGTTCTCCATGGTTCTGGTTCTGCATATATTCAACATTCTAGCATGTTATCTTTGGTTTTTAGTTCTTTTGATGACAGCAAGATACTTTCTGTGACTGAAGACGTTAAGTAGTTAAAGCTATGAGGTGACATTCTGAATTGTAGTCTGCTTGAGTGTTGCCTGGGAACGTGTGTATATATGTTCAAAATAAGGTTACCATGACATCTTTTTGTTTGGTAAATATTCTTGGGCTATCCATTGTTCAGTCAAAATTCACTTCTTTTCCCATGTGACCCCCATAGTTCCTTCTACCATTTGCTAAGGACTGCCTCTAACACCGTTCTGCCTCTTTCTTTTCAGATGAAGTTCCTTCTCCCAAAGACCTGCAGTTTGTGGAGGTTTCTGATGTCAAGGTCACCATCATGTGGACCCCACCCCAGAGCCAAGTGTCTGGCTATCGGGTGGAAGTAATCCCTGTTAATCGCCCTGGCCAGCACGGCCAGAGATTGCCCATTACTAGAAGCTCTTTTGCTGAAGTTGTTGACCTGCTCCCAGGAACGACCTATCTCTTTAAGATCTTTGCCGTGAGCCATGGCAGGGAGAGCAAACCTTTGACTGGAGAGCAAACCACCAGTAAGTACCTTTCCTTCATGCTTTCCTCAACCTTTTGAGATGCTTACACCTCCGTCGCTTAGAGAAATACATAAACAGAGCACTTAAATTGCAACAGTTGTAGCCCAGGAGGTATCCCAAACTAGGATGATAGAGCAGGGAATTCATTCAGTCAAACAATGATATCTTCAGCAGATTTATCCTCCTTCAGGGCTTTCCAATGGGAGTTTAACTCTCGTGGTACTTTAAAACAATTTTGTATGGCTGGAATTCAACTTTTTTATTACTGGCTGAGAATTGATGGGCCCTGCAGTTCTTTTACTGTGCAGATCACAGCCCGTGATTTTTTGGAGAATACCTTAGGGCAGATTCAGCATGACATAGGAGCCTTGCTGAGACTGCTCTGAAAAATCCCTCTCTCCTTTCTGACAGCTGCATGCCTATTCGGCTCCACTGTCTTTGGAAGGAATTCTTCGTACACATGTGAGGGCAGGCCATGTAATTGAAAGGACTGCATCTTAGCTTTGCCAGGTCAGGTCTGGTTTTCCACAGCCTGTCTCAGCACCCCAGAAATTTCGCCATCATCCCAGTGAAACCTAGCAAACTGGCTTATAAGGATCTCAACAGGCAGCTCAGACAGAACCTGGAACCTGGTTTATTTGAAAAGATCCTGATTACTGGGCAGTATAAGGGGTGACCAGGTGATTGTGCTGTTCTGCAGCTGGGTCATGCTTTTCCAAGGGCCAGAATTCAGCTGTGCACATTGGCTGCTGTTCTGACACTTTTTGGTAAATGAGAGCAGCTTGTGAGAATCCAGTCTGTCTCCTATAAAGATGAGAAGTAAGGAAAGGAAATGAAGTCATCTGAATGTAGCCATACTTAGGGAGAAATATTATTTCCTTACATTCATAAAGTTAGGAACCATAAATAGTACCTCTTCCTCTTACCATCTCCCTTGGCTATGCAGGGAGAATAGAATCCTTTTGTTTGTCATTTGATGTAGGTATGTGACTGTAGTGTCGCACAGATATTGGGAACAACCTCTCTCCTCTTTAAAACAAGTCTTTCAAAAACAAGGATACAACTTAGGAGTCCAAGCTCTCTTGTAAGCATGTAGAATCATAGAACCACCAAGACTGGAAAAGACCTCCAAAATCATCCAGTCCAACAGTTCATCTACCACTAATACTTCCCACTAACCCTCAGTACAACATCTAAACATTGTAGAACACGAAGAGCTCAGTTCCCATTTAGATCTGTGAGCTTTTTGTTGTTGTTCTCAGAGCCTTGGCCAGTTGTAGAGCCTCTGTTAGAGGTGTACATTAGAGCACAGACATGAGATTCAGACAGCACAGGGCTAGTAACATGTCTGGAATCCTTTTCCATTGGCCATGATCATCCACATAACTGTTTTGCCTAAACCACATTTCAGAAAGTATTCGTGTAAATTGCATCCTGTAATCGCAAGTCCTGGGAAACAGAAATCATTGGGAGTTCCCAAGGAAAACCCTGCAGCAAAAATTTCTTCCCACGGTGTAAATGCGATTCTCTTCTTGGCCTTCTGGTAAAGAGCAGCGTACAAACAAACTCAAGTGTGTGTGTGGCTTTTTATCTTTCCCTTTTTAGTTTAATATGGGGAGGGGAAGAGATAGAAGCCTAACAAAGCTAGCAAATTGAACTGTGCAGGAAGAAACTGAGTGTAGATGACAAATGGATAAAGATACAATCCCTATCAGATGAGACAGAAGACAGGTCTAGATACCAAGAAGAGAGAAGTCTGAATCTCTACCTGTTGGTTGGAGATGAGTCTAAGGAGGCTCACACTCATTCTTTCTCCATTTGAAATATTTTCCCCATCTTTGGTAGTGGTAGAAGAAGGGAGTCCTGGCTTCCTTTTCCATTCCTCTTCAAGAAAAAGGGGAAAAAAAAAGCAAGCAAGCAAGCAAGAAAGTGGGTAGAGAAACAAAAAGGCAAAAATCTTTTTTCACTGAATCAGCAGGAAGGTGGTGAAAACATTAATTTAATTTTACCACAAAAAATGTTGTTTACTTGAAGGCCAGTGGGGCAGAAGCTTCTGCCATCAAAAAAAAGAGCACTGGTCTCAGTTTCAACATGGAACTGGGAAAAGTGGGGAAGCTTGCTGCATAGCTCCCCATAACTCTTTGCCACATTGCCTGTTGTGTGTGTGTGAATTGCTTTAGTATGATTCCTCCTCTGAGTCTCATTCTGTCCCAAGAGCTGCTCAGCCCGAGGTAGGGACATCTTTGCCACTCACTGGGGACTCTCGTGCAGTGCTTAAGAAGCTATGGCACTTCAAGCTTGTTTATGTAGTTCTCTGGGTTAGCAGTCTCAGCAACTTCCCAGAGGTAGTGATAAAATAGGGGAGGAAGCCTGATAAGAGCCATTGCACAAGCCCCATGGGAGCGATGAACATGCTTAAAATTGTTGTGTGGTCAGTTCCAGAGCATGATTAGTTTTAAGGAGATCTAGGAACTGGTTTTCTCCAGAAAGTTGCTGACTTGATTATTTTGTCATTAAAATGGCAAGGCAGGGGTGCTGCTTAGTTTTGGGAAGGGCTTTTAAGCAGGGAATAGGTCTGGGCAAAGATTTGAAAGCATAAATCTTTTTGAACCAAAAAAAGAGCTAAAGTTAGGTTTCTGTGCTAATGCTGGTGTTTCTAAATTGAGCTGATTTTTAAAAAATGCTCAGCATTCATGAGAAACTATTGAAATTCCTGAGAGCTGCTGGGTTCATACGTCTCGCCTCAGCTGTGAGCCTGACTTCCCCCGTGGGAGGGCATGAATGGCAGCAGCCCAAATCAGGGCAGCCAGGAGCAGGATAGGTGCAGATTACTGGATGGCATCAAGGCATGGATATAGTTGTCAGTTCTACTTCCAGCTCCCTCCTTCTCTTTTCCTTGCTGCTGACATGTGGCCTAGGCAAGAATTACAGGCTCAACAGCTTCACTTTACACCCATGCTTTAATGGAAGGTGATGAATATGCTTTGGGGTGAAGTAGGGGTTAAGCTGGAAAACTGATGCATGTTGTGCTTTTTCCTCCCCAGAGCTCGATGCCCCCACCAACCTGAGGTTCATCAATACCACAGAGCACTCTGTGCTGGTGCTGTGGACACGGCCCCGTGCTATCATCTCAGGATACCGACTGACTGCAGGTCCCACGAGAGGAGGTCAGCCACGGACATACAATGTGGGCCCTTCTGCCACTAAGTACCTCCTCAGGAACCTGCAACCTGGCACTGAGTACACAGTGTACCTCGTGGCAGTTAAAGAAGACTTGCAAAGTGCCAGAGAGACTGGAGTCTTCACAACATGTAAGTATAACGGGCACATATTCCTATTCACTAATGCCCTGGCCCTTCTTCAAAACTGAAGCCTTGTGCTGGAAGTGGCTGTTGTGAATTGGTTTACAGAAGAACCCTTTTGAAGTAGCATTCCAGCAGAACTGCTTGGGAAGTATTCCCTGTTCTTCTCACTAAACTATTTGGCAGTAAGAGAGTTATTTGCATCAAAAAGCTTCCAGTAAAACTTATTCCAGCACAAGTGGATACTTACTATTGGTACATCAGTTAACTGAATGACAAAGGAACTTAATTTTAGGTGCTTTTTCCAGTTGTTTGGTTTTGGCATGGCTAATCAAAGAAAGCAAAGAGGTCCCTTAAAATGGGTAAGGAATAATTAGTCTGTGATTTGTATATAGCTGAAGGTAGCAATTTCTCAAGCCCAACAATACTGTCTAAGGCAGCTCAAGGGCAGTTACATAACTAACATAACATAAAGATAGCATAAAGACTGCATGCTATTGATATATAGATATTTCATTGCAGTCACTTACACTTGTGCTGCTTGCATGGAGGAAATACTCAGCAAATGTTGGATGTGGAGACAGTTCTGTGGAACCCACGTGTGCTTCTAGAATGAACAAGTAGATTTTCTTTTAAATAATGAAGAATTAGTCATACAAACTAGCAAAATTCAGTCATCCTACCCCAGAACCACATCCTCTTTTCAAAAGGGAGTGTGGTTTCTTTTATAACAATGTGAAGTTAAAACAAGGGTTTAAACTTATCACCGCAACAACACTATTGACCTTGGCAGTGTTTTTTGCTGACAGACAGCTTTATCTATAAATATTTCTCAATTACATTGTCTGTCTTAGATGAACACTGCCTTTGAGTCCTAGCTGATGTGAATGAAACCATTCCAGTTCAAGACCACAGATGAATAAACCAAGTCTCCTCATTATTAATGAGATCAATTCAAATTAAACTCAGTGGAGTTATTTAGACTGATTCTGAGATGGGCAAAACTTTGGCTTCTGTGTGATGCTCCTGACAGATATCAACGAGACCACAGAGTCCTCTAATTGGTTTTGAGCTCCGTTTTGCTTTGCTAACTTCAAAAGGATTGAAGGTGTTGGTTGGGGATGAGAAGGTCCTTGCTGGGACAGCTGGATGACAGACAAGGGTGGAGTGTAGTGCTGATTGAATGATGTATGGTGGCTGAGGGGAAAAAAACCCTGCTTTCTGAAGAACACTTCAGATATCATGCCGAAAACAGTATTCTCTAAGTTAGGGTTGGATGGACAGAGGGCTTAAGAGAGGTAGTCTCTCAGATCCCTCCCAAACCACTGGCTTTTTCAAAGTAATGCAGTTCAGCATCTTACTACATAGACCTTGCTATTTGGACTGCCATAGGTCAGGTTTTCTAACTATTGATCACTGCCGCAGCTAGATTTCATCTCTTAATTCTCTTCACAGATCAGCCTGTTGGCTCTGTTCCTCCTTTTAACACAGAAGTGACTGAGACTTCTATTGTCATCACCTGGACACCTGCCCCAAGGATTGGTTTCAAGGTAGGAGAAACCAAAGAGCCGTGTTCCTTTTCCTCTTTCTTCGTTATGACTGGGAGGACCGATTATGGCTGACACTTATGGACTACATTGAAGATAGCAAAAAAGGAAAAGATGCAAACAACATGCTATTTGCAGGGAGCAGGTATAAATCATTGAGGCCAATACAAGCGCGTTCTGTAGGTTTCAGGTCAAGTTCAGCAGTGGGACATGTTATTTACAGGTCTCACAGTCTGTTAGGGCTGTTTCTCCACAGTCTGTGTGCTGGTGGGTCCATGAAGGCCTATACAACTCAGGTTTGCGTACTTAGGGTACAAAGCTTGAGCTCTGGGTGTCTAAAACAAGTTACAGGATGAATGATTGGTGTGGAGCGTACAGACCCATGATATTCATGTTGGATGAAAAGACAAAATGATGGTAATTCTGTGGTATAGGAGTATTTAAGACTGAAAAGAAAACTTTGCTGCTTCTCTGCAGCTTGGTGTGCGCCCAAGCCAAGGTGGAGAGGCTCCCCGTGAGGTCATCTCTGATTCTGGCAGCATTGTGATATCTGGCCTGACCCCTGGTGTGGAGTATACCTACAGCCTCACAGTCCTGATGGACGGCCAGGAGAGAGAGACCCCAATCATCAGGAGAGTGACTACACGTAAGACACATTTGCTTTTCTGCAGCTGTTTCTTCTTCCACTTGCTTCTTCTGCATTCCCCAGATGAATGTCTGTCTTCTGGAAGTCTCTTGTGGGTTTTTTGATGCACAGGAGATTGCAGCACTAGCTTACAGGGTCACAACTTCAGAAGTTTTAGCTAGATCTGAAGAATGAGAATAGAATCTGGGAGGAAGGGATGCTGAGGGAGCTAGCATGATTCTCAAAGCCAGAAATGACTCATTTATCTGAATGCTTACAGCACTGTCTCCACCAACCAACCTGCGGCTGGAGCCCAATCCTGATACTGGGATCCTGATAGTCTCCTGGGATAGAAGCACAACTCCAGGTAACTGTATGACTTCATGCTGATCTTGAAACCCTCTGTTGTACCAGGATGGTAACACTTACTCTATAGTGCTGTGCATTTCACTAAGGAGACGTTGATGGGAGGCTTGATACGGAATCATTTAGGGGCAAAAAAAATTGGGTTATATTCAAAGATATAATTCACAGTTAAGTATAAGTTGCTATAGGATTTTTCATGACTCACATTCTATACAAATGCTATTTTGGGGTATAAATACATATAAATATTTCAGCTGTTTCAGGGATTTGAAGGATTTGGTCAAATATCTCGACTGGTGTGAAAACAGGAAAGCAAACTAGACCTAAAAAAATACTTGTGACAGTGAAGAATGAGTTCATGTCGCTGAGAATATGCATGGGATTTCTGAAAGCGTTCAAGATGAATTCTTTTCCCACAGAAGCTGATGGGAGCTGTGCAGTTGTTTTCCATGAAATAAGGGTTGAAAGGCTTTTGAGAACTCCGCTCTCAGATGTACCTCCTCTTGATGTGTCATGAGATTTTCAGCTTGGGAAGGTCTCAGAGGGAGCTGAGATAATACTGGATATCTGTATTTCAGGCATCAGTGGCTACCGAGTGACCACTGCTCCTACAGATGGGCAGCAGGGTTCTACCTTGGAGGAAGTAGTAGGTGCAGATCAGACCTCCTGCACCTTTGAAAACCTGAACCCTGGTGTGGAGTACAATGTCAGCGTTTATGCAGTCAAAGATGACCAGGAGAGCATCCCCATCTCCAAAACCATCACGCAAGGTAATGAAAGCATTTTTAGCCAGTCAGAGTTAAACTGAGCCAGAGAGCTCTACACTGTGGGACTCCAAACTAGAATCATGGCGTAGGGCAGTAGAAGAAATTCAGTGCCCCTCTCCCCAGGTGGTTTCATTCCATTTTTGTTTGTGAGGGCTCTGTTTGTGTGTTTTTGTTTCTGTTCAGCCCTGCAGTGATGCCAGCTGCTGTGTTTGCTTGCTCTTATAATGCTGCTTTAAAATGTCTGTTCTTCACTGAAGTACTGTATGCAGTCTGGAAGTGAACTAATACTGCAATACTGCATAATTAAAGCAGTGATGGCTTTAGCCCTTTGCCATCTTCTGGTGCAAGAAAGAGCTAAGAATGTATGTCTCTGGCTTTCAGCACACTTCAAGGTGATATGGTACATGTATTCTGTGCAGATTAACAAGGATTTTACAGAAAATTGGCTTTTTTTGGCATCTATTCTGTAAAATAAGGTGTTTTTTTCCCCAGCAGAATGTTAAAATAGAACATAACCACTGTTGTGGCATAGGCCAATTTAGTCCCTTCAGATGGGTTGATACTTTTATCATTGGGATCATAAAAACCAGACTTAACATTTGGACGAGGCAAAAAACGTAGACCAAATACTAATATTTCAGAGGAGCTTGTTTTGCTTATACTTCAGTAGACTTTATTCTTTTGTTTTTACCTGGAAAAAAAAAAAAAAAAATATGTTTTATGTTTCAATTTTCTTCAGAAAAGAACGGTTCTTTATCTCATCATTGTTCAAAGTAAACTCAATGCAAGTTAAGTGCCCGGCCTGTTGCAGGCCTTTTTGGAAATAGTTTGTCTGAAGTGCATTGTCCTGGTGGATCTGGGTCCAGGTTTCAGCTTCTGTCTGCTCCGAGGGGCAGCTGAAGACTGCGTGGAAGGGTACAATATAAAAAGCAAAAAATACCCTATCCCTAAAATGCTCCTTCTCCACCCGGACCCCAAGAGAAGTTTTTCATATCACCACAATTGCTTCTACGTTTCTGTCGATGTTAATAGTGATGAACACTGCTTTTTTCTCCCTTGTCTTTCTCTTGCCTCTGTGTGTCTTTGCCCTTCCTGTTTGCTCTTTAACTCATTAGAGGTGCCCCAACTCACTGACCTAAGCTTTGTTGACATAACTGACTCGAGCATCGGCCTGAGGTGGACCCCGTTAAATGCCTCCACCATTATTGGGTACCGCATCACAGTAGTTGCGGCAGGAGAAAGTGTCCCTATTTTTGAAGATTTTGTGGACTCCTCAGTAGGATACTACACAGTGACAGGCTTGGAGCCGGGCATTGATTACGACATCAGTGTAATCACACTCATTAATGGCGGAGAGAGCGCCCCTACCACTCTGACACAGCAAACGGGTGAATTTTGATCATTTCTGTGTTCTGTGACACGGACGGTGTTTCATGCTGTCACTAGCTGTCGGGACCGTTGGGGCTTTGTCCAAAGAGGGATTGAGCCGCACACTGAGGGAAGGGCAAAAGGCAAGCAGACCCAGCTCACTCCTTTCTCTAAATGGCTGCTGGGATGGATATGCGCTGATCAGCTTTCTGATTTGAATGGCTGCAGACTTGCCAGGCTCAGTCACATTCTGCTGTTCAGATTTCTGGCATTCAGTTGGAGCTGAGAATGCGAAAGGCGAGATATATATTCACCGGACTTCTAAGCTGCACTTCCCCAAAATAAAAGTGCCAAAGTGTGGAGCAGTTCAGCAGGCACCCTCCAGTTTATCCCTGGACTTAGTAGCTATTTGAGCTTCCAGCAGCCTGTTTCAGTGGCGGCCCCAGTCTTTCCACAATGCCCTAAAAGGATGCAGGTGAAACACCACTCCCTGAGTACATGCCATTGACAGCCATGTCACACCGTCAGGGGTCTCTGTAGTGCATGGGCAGAAGGCAAGCTGAAAACTGGTTCTTGCATGAAATCCTATTGTGTTGGAAAATCCTGAGGCTGTAAATCCTTCAACACAAGTAGAAGTAGAGTTGTAAGAAATTAGTGGTGTACCCTTTTCTCTCCTATGTGTGCATGTATGAATTCTAGATGAGATGACTTTTCCATCTGTAAGCTGCTGTATGGCAACTTTAAACCTTTCTTGGCTCCGTATCTGTAATACGAAATCCAGCTGCAAGAAGCACGTTACTGAAACTTGCTATCTTGCTTTCAAATTAGTCCCACAAGGTATATTTAAAGCATTGGGAAATGCCAGGAGGCTAAAGGAGCCTGACAGCAGTACAGGCATACTTTTCTCTTAACTGTAGTGGAACCAACTGTAGTTTAGAAGTCCATTTGCATGGGTCTGACACGGTAGTTTGTTATGCATGAGATACTTTCTCTGGTTTCCTTGCCTTGATCAGCTTTACATATTGCAGAAGATTAAGATCTGTTTGTTCTTTGCCGTGTAGCTGTGCCTCCTCCCACTGATCTCCGCTTCACTAATGTGGGGCCTGATACCATGAGAGTGACATGGACTGCACCAACTTCCATCGTGCTGAGCAGTTTCTTGGTGCGCTACTCACCTGTGAAGAAGGAGGAGGACGTTGCAGAGCTGACAATTTCACCCTCAGACAACGTGGTAGTCTTAACAAGTAAGAGGATTACATTCAGAAGACAAATATAGGAGACCCCTCATGTGTAGAAATGGCTTAAGAGAAGGCAAAAGAAACTGCTCCAAGTAGAACTGGCTGGATTCTCAGTTCATGTAAACAGATGTCAGAGTAGCCTCATGCAAACTTACAGCAAGTGAATTTTGGCCACTAGCTTTAATCAGGTTAAAACCAAACCACAGGAGCGTTTTCCCATCAGCCCAAGGACAGCAGTGAATCGGAGTATGGGGCAATTGCTTTGATTTACAGCCTGGTTAGGTATTAAGAGTAAATACCTATTACTCTCCTAGTTTGCCAAAGATGTCAAGGGCTTGTAGTGCAGGGGACCCCGGGGGACGATCAGAATGTGCAAAAGGTCATTGCTCCTTGGGCTCTATGTGTCAGAAAATAAATACTGTTTGGGGCTTTACAGAACATGGCAAAAAATCCTGGCCAGTTTTGAAAAAGGGGGCATTTCCTTTTTTTTTTTTTTTTTTTTTTTTTT
>PPHD01001330.1:0-44365 GCA_002909625.1 Bambusicola thoracicus
CAGTTCCCATACATGTATGTATCTATCAAGTATGGATTATAAATTATTTCTTTTTAGGCAAATAGTATTTTTAGGCAGATTGTTTTTCTTCTGTCTTCTACAAATTTCATTCTACAGATAAATTAATCAATTGATGACTGTATTGATAAAATTTTCTGCATGCTGCAATGCATGTTTCAGCTATTGCAACCAGTTTTCAGAGGCTGTAGTTTTAGGAGATTAAAGGTTAGATTTTTCAAAAAAGAGTTTAGGTGCTAACAGTAAACAAACAGCAACTATCCCATACTGAGCAGCTTTTCCATCCAGCCAGGTCATTTAGTTGTCTAATGAGAGCTGAGGTCTCACAGGTAAGCTACTGTAGAGCGCATCTCAGTGCATTAAGGAAGTGTTATTGACTGGTGCCTTGGGGTTCCTGAGTTCCTTTGTTCTGCTTTGAGCTCTGTGAAAGAGCTGAAGGCTCCCTCTTGTCTTCTGTGTGAATGAATCATTAGAGTGTGTGGGAATGTTTTCACAGCACCATGCCTCTCCTGCCCTCTTCCACAAACCAAGTGACTTCACGTGTCTCTTCATATTAGCCCCTTCAGCACACAAAGGCAACTGTCCCAGGGTAGCGTTGCTGCAGCAGCTGGTGACTGGCATGCAGAGGACCCTTATACTCATTCCTGATTGGGAGGATGATGTCTCTAGGGTAATGACTGTCCATTTCCTCCCATCAGGCAGCAGGAGTAATAGAAGTCCAAACAGAAACTTACGCATATGGTAGACAAAACAGTATCTGCGAATACAAGTCCTTTACAGTACTGCCCAGGGTATGAAGAAGCACACTTGGAGACTTTAAAGTTTCCTAGCAGAGCATTTACATTTTCTATTAGCTTGGCATTAGGTGAACATTTCAATATTCAAAGTGAATACACAATAGGAGAACACATTTGGAAGGAAAGAAAAGTGGGGTAGTGATAGGAAGAAGCATGATTAGAAATACTGCTTTACATAGAGAACTTTCCCTCTGTAATGGAACTGATTTTGATATCCAATTTATCTCTGCAATATATAAATATTGCTGTCCTGGCAAGAGATTGAATGACTATTATAACTTGGGGTTACTGCACTCAGGCACATTTGCATAAAAACACTGTTGGTCAGTGGTAAATCTGTCTTTGGCAGCAGTTAGTCTTCAGAGAGAAGGGACTCCACGACTTGCTAAGTGTAATCAAATCCTGGTAATCATCACACTGAAAATTTGTTGGCTCCAGTTAAAATAATGGATAAGAATATGAAAACTGGTGTGATGCCAGAGGATTCTTGAAAACCTCCTGAGCTCAACACTCCACACCACACAAATACTTCAGTATCTTCTCAGAACACTGCATGTATTAGAACTACTGTTTCCCATTGTGCAGGAATGCAGGGTCACTTCCACAACCACTGTACACAACACTAAAGATGCATTTAATGTCACAAAGCTCTTGGTTTCAAATGAACAGCTTTTTCTAGATTCCTGGTTACAAGAAATCACTAAGTCAAGAGCATTCCATGCATCCTGTCTTATTGTTATGCTACTTGAGAAGCTACCTGAAGTAACATATGCCTCAATGTTTATAACTGTTTATTTCAGAGTTGTATCTAGAGGACCATACATGGTCAAGGCTCTGTTAACTTATTGATTCACAGACACATAACAAGAAAGGATTTTATATCCAAGAATTTATAATATAGACAAATAAAACAGACAAGGTAGGGGAAAAAATAATATTATCATACTCATTTCACAAAGTGAAAATTGTACATTAGGTCCTGTAAAAGGTTCATTCTCAGCTGGATATATTACCTGTGACCCTCGGGAGTCATATCATTTCTGCTGCTACATAAAGTTGGGATTATGAGTATGCAGAAATGACTGGACAAGATCACACATGAAATTTGTGTCAGACAAGAACTAAATCAACAACTCTCTAATTTCAAACTCTATTCTCCCTCTTAATATTGACTTTAGGATAGATATCAAGTCCTATGTCTATAATACTAGATCCAATTTTTGACTATTTTGAGTTTGCTTGTAAACAGAAAAAAAACCCCACAGTTGCTTCCACACATCTATTTCATGACAATATTGATTCCCAATTCAAGTCTTTACTCTGGCCTTCATATTTTTTCCTGCTGTCAAAAATAAACAAAACAAGTTAAGCCTGCCTCTTAGTGTGAGGAAAAGAAGAAATACCACTTCTGTAATATCCACCCTAGAGAGATACTCATAGCATGATAATGAATTAAGCAGATATTTTATACTTATATAAACACACAATCACACAGACATTTTATACCTATAAGTACATACACACATTTGATATATATCCAGATGTATACACTTCATTTTTACTTTACCATCTGAATTAATGATATACTCTAAATAGCCTAAAAGAGGTAAAACTGAAAGGGTGCTGTTTCAGATACTTAAAATGAATGCAGTTAATAAAATCCTGGCTCTGCTGAATTCAGTGACAAAACTCTCACAGACTTCAGCAAGGCCCAGTATTCACCCAGTCTTTTGTCTTGCATCAACGCAGCACAGAGGCTCTGCCTCAGATGGAACTGTTTAACCAATGCAGTTCAGCCTACAACTGTGTATTGGACTTTTTTCTTCCCCCATATATAATAATTTCTGGAATCCCACTAATCACTGAGTGACAAGTTTTCCCCCAGAAGTAGGAGTGCAAACAAAAAAGAATCAGTCCTTCTAATTAAATATTATATGGAACTTTTTAACATGCACAAAAGGCTTTTGTAAAATGTAAGTGAACTTTTCTTAAGCTTACTAGGGGAGAGTTCTTAAGAGAAACTTTCTTGATTAATAATAAAAGAATAAAAATAGGAAAAAAAACTCATCACCCTAGAGCATTCAAATTAAATAGCTTCCACCCAAAACCTACTCCCAAATACCAACGATCAGATGTTCAACATTTGAAACAAGAGGTTTCATCTTCCACTTCAGGAGATCATTATGAGTAAGTCTTTCATGGTACAGCTTGGCAGACAAAATGTATTCTTTTTTTATAGATTTATCCTTTTAGTAGTTTGAGGTACAATTGCATTGAACATACTGCTGCACCAAAAAAACCCTATTATCTTAATCTGTATTCTTTTAAAAGTTATTTGTTCAAAAGGATTTCACTATGTTACTCTTATACCCCCTTCATCCAACAGAACAAAAGCTGTTCTATGAAAGGAGTCTAAACTTGGACAAACCGTAAAAAAAGCAAAGTTCCTCTCTGTTTTTATCAAATTTGATTGCTGCAGCTGTTCCCAGTTTCTGTATTTTAAAAATAGCCTTATTCAGTGCCTTGTTGGCTAAAGGCCAGGGTACCATTAGAACATGCTGTACGGAAAACCTCTATTCAGTTACAGATACAGAAATATATTTAAGATCAGTGGGGGTCATCTGCAGCAAACACTTGTATGGGGGAAAATGGAATTTTAATGTGCTTGGATTGCTCACCACTTTTAACAGATATTTAAGAACTTCAAACCGGATATCTTTCTATTTGTATTGGTATTCTCATTTTACTGAGCATCAGGTACAATACAGTATGAGCAAGTCAAGATCATTTAAACTAACAAAAATAGATCTAATTCTCAAATTACTTCTTAGTAGTTCTGGCATTCACTTTAAGTGGCTCCTAGTAATATTGGATATTTGATTAGCCTATAAAAATGCCACAGCCTAGAAAAGAAAAATACAGTAATATTGATGGAAATGTAGAAATCTGATCAATGGAAACCAGCTTTGATTTGTACATTTCTAAGAGAACTAATACTGACAGGGGATAAATGTTCCCCTTCCTGCAGAGTAGCAAACTCTAATAATGGCATTATTCCTATACTTATCCAGCAAGGAGATTTTATTTTATTTTCTCCTTTTTTCTTCTTTTCTTTTCTCCTCGTGTGACAGTGATTTTGGTCCAAAAGCTCATAACCTCCTTAAAGATTATCATTACTATTTCTCTTCATAAGAAACAATTCCATTTTTATTCTCTACTGTGTTGGCATTCCATCCTGTTTGAAAATCACAGGATGAAGAATGGATACTGGTTTGAACAACAGCAGTTTTCAGTTATTAACCTCAAGCCTAACCCTGGAAATTATTCTGAATGTCACTGAGATGCATGATAGATCAAAATTTTTAGCTCTTTATGAGGGTTTAAATTGTGTATGTCAAAGTGCTCAAAGTTACATTTTTCAACTGCAGCTGGAATTCATGGTCCAGCTCCTGCTGGAGGCTAAGGCCTGTGGAATTGATGCACTCTCTTCTTAACTCACTGTTTGAAGGGACACAAGCAGCATGTATGCTACCTCTAGGACTGAGCAAGAGCAAATTTTCCCCAAGGCTTAGTCCTCTTTTCAGTATGGACAATGCAAAGTTGAATATAGCAGTCCTACTCTGGAAAATAGTCAACACCTGTGGAGTTACTGAAAAAAACTTCTGTAATTAATTCTTGACCAGCTACATTTGGACAATTCTAGATGGTGGACAAGCTTGGTTACTCACTGGCACTGTGACAGGATGGCACTTCAGGAAAGGCTTTCTAGCTTCCAACTTCACTGGCGCAAACCTCCCTGAATACAACTTGGAAATAGTCATTCCGGATTTGTTTTTATTTCATTAAAACAATTATACACTGGGAAGGGTGGGAAGGCTGTTTCTTGTTTGTTTTTGGTTAAATACAGAAACTAATCTGGAAGAACAGAGGATTTTTCATGAATATTTCATGGAAAGGTCACCTTCCAGGTTACTTTCAATAGAATATGAGCAGAATTTTTATTTTACCGCAATTTTGGTCGCTTCTCAACAAATAATTTAGGAATGTATATTCAGTGATATCAAATGGACTTTATGAGAGTTGCAACCATGACTATGAAGAGCTCTGTTTATTCAGGCCTATCTCTATGGTAACTACTTTAGTATTCTGAAATCACATACCATAATTATAAAGCAAAATAAATAAGGGTGAGTGCAACAAACAGGTTTGCATTTACATATTTGAGGGATCTAAAAATTCAGCCCTATTTGTATAACATACTGTGTGATCAATTTTGAAAAAAATCTTTCATCATTGTAATTCATGCATGGTAATAGTAGTTGAGTGTTCTTTTCCGTGACACTACTTTGCACTAGGATCAGCAGCACAAGGGGACCGGCAATATTCTAAAGGTATTAAAGACAGCAGAAGATGCAGGTGCACTAATAAATGGATGGTCTTTCGATTACAGTATTTATGTCTGCTATGCCGAACTAAACAGAAACCCAAATGTTACACATACAAAGTGGTACAACAAGAACATCTGTGTTGGGAGGCTGAACTGGCATGGCTAATACCTTCAGTGCCAGGTGCAAGGAAATTTCAGTGCAGCTTGAGTAATTTTGACTGCTAGCATCTGTATATATCAGACTATCTCTCCCATATTCCACTGGAGTATTTATATTATACATCTGGTTTTAGATTCTAGCACAGCAAAGGACAGGTTTTAATCCTATTCCTGGATCACAACCTCTTTTTTTTTCCCCCATATATATATATTTTTTTCTTAGAAACAAGTCCATTTTCCCAAGAAATTTTAAATTTTAATGGAAAGTCACATTCTAAAAATCAACCTTCAAAATGAAAATGAAGGTTTTCATTTCAAATTCAAGTGATATACCTGTATCATATAACGTCAACGGCATTTGGAGGAAGACCTGAAGAACCTGAAAGAATCAGACATCTGGAACAATTGCTAGGAGATGCAAAAATTGTCACTTATGATGTACTCATTGAAGTCCTATAATAATAGCCTTTGAAATATGAAAAATTCCTACAGAGTTCATTGAGAGCATGACCTGTTTCTGCATTAAGTGGCTCAGGCTCAATCTTTTATTTCTTAATTAGGCAAAGACTTCAGTACTCAAAGCTGAAAACTATTACAAAACCCACCAGTGGATCGTGTCAGTTCAGATGGAAGTTAATGACCACGAAATCAATAAAAGCAGAAGGTACTCTCAAGAAACAACTGGGAAGGAGGAAAAAAAAAATGGAAATAGGACTATACTTGTTCTCTAGGATGAGTAGATTTGTTGATGCACGGTAAATGTGTTTGAACAAAGACAGTCATGTTTATTCTGTCCAATACTTTTAACAAGACCAATATTTCTACTCAGGACAGGAAGGAAATGTTGTCAATGATGCAGCTGGATGTGCTGAGCTTTGAAGGAATCTCTTCAGAAAGACTTTTGGAAAATTGTTTCTTTCTCTTAGCAGTTTTAATTCACCTCTTTCCATCCCCAGGCACTGATTAAACCTCCTGAACATGTCTAATACATAATCTAAAAAGTAAAGGACAAATACACTTCTCTGGGAGTTGAGAGTTTGTTTCACCACATTGTAAATTATCTTTGCTAAAGTTTAACAAGGTGTGACAAAAATATAATAAATGCAAATAAGTCCAGGGGGAACATACTCAAAAAAAAAAAAAAAAAAAAAAATAAAGTAACGGTTGATTTAAAAAAAAATGATGTAACAAATTTTCAGTCCCCAGTTACTCATCTTTTCTTGCTGCTTCCGTTCTAATGCCAGATTCCTTCATTATTTTTTGACCTGATATGATACACCATCTGGTATAATTATGTTGCAATTCTACATAAATAATTGGATGGTTGCTTTAAAATATATTTCATAAATAAGTATTATTACACATCAGTAAAACTCACTTCATTCAATTTCTATGTACTCTTCCTGAGCTATAACTTCCTGCGTGCCTGGAGGACCTGGGATTCTCAGACAGCCTTGCAGGTAGTGTTAAGTCATCATGAGCCCAAACAGTTTCCATAATCACACAAAATCAGATGCACATACTGATATGTTTAATTTATATTTATTGCATACTGATAGACTATCCTACTGTTAGTCTAGAGTAGCATGACATATTTCCAAAGAACAATTGCCCTATAAGAAGACGTTAAAGGCTAATGGTCCTGATGGATTTTTTTCAACAGATTATAAACCATTTGGCTGATGGGGCTACCACATAACAGGACAAATGACTGTGGTTATTCAGGACCCATTTAAGAAGTGGATCACATTTTCCTCTCATAGGACATCTCAATCACACCCCAAAACATTTCTGGAAGTAGCTGAATGGTCAAAATTATTCCAATTTACACAAACATAGCTGTCAAGGCCAGAGGAGAGCATCTTATTTCTGGACTCTGTGGAGAGATCTTTGTACCCACAGTTTCATCTGTTAGTATGTGGGATCTTCTACTATACTTACGTATATATCACATGAGGAATCAGGCAAGAAGAGACAAAGAAGTCATTGATTGATTGGATACAAGTCCCAGTGTTGCTCCTCAACAAGTTATGACAAGCATGGAGTAATAGTGGAAAAAAAAATATGTATATTTGTTGGTGATGAAAATGAGTACACAAAATGGCAGTTGGTCATGAGCAAACATTTTGCTGCTATAAAGACACAGTTGCTTTAGTTGACTACAATGAAAAAGGAATGATGTTTTAGGATTTGTAAAAGATCTCACAACTGACAGATAACATGGAAAAAAAACCCTCAAGATTTCTTCAGAAAACATGAATATTCACAGTCCTCTTTTCAGCCAGTTATAACGTATCAAATTTGTTTGGGTCTAGAGTCCTAGGGAAGAGTAACATGCACTGAATGAAGACCTATTCACAGCTGCTGAAACCAGTTTATTCTGTATGCCTGTTTTGGTCATTCATTAAATATTCATTTATTGATATTAGACTTATGAAAAATTTAAGCATAATTTTAATCCTCCCTTATATGAATAGGAGAAATTAAAGGAACTGGGAGTTCATCCTGATTTATAGGTATGAGTGGTACAGCTTTTGATATTTTCAGAAAAGGACAACAATATCAGAAATCAATGAGAAAGAATGTTTTGTACAATACCTAAATATTTAACTACAATACCAGCTTATGTTAGTCATATTTCAAGAGTTGGGTTGAACGTGCTGTAATTGTGCCATCAACCCACATGAATCAAATCTTTATTAAATAAAACTGTAAAAGCTGCCATTTGCTACTTTTAAAATATCTCATTTCTCATGGCCTGTGGATAATGGTCACTAGAGTTACAAAATGCTAAAAATATCAATGTTCTTGAAAATCTTATTTGTGTACTTATTGCAGAAACTGAAGCATCTGTAACACTGTATGGCAGTTATTAGCTTCTTGTAATTTCTAGCAACGTTCTTTACAAAGTGGAAATAAAAGGATTAGCATTTTGACTTCTTTTAAGTAAGCATTTTGAATACAATCAATATAAAAGGAATTACTGAATCAATTTGAGCTTTAAATTCAGAGTTTTGTGTCTTTTTTTTTTCAAATTAAAAACAAACAAGTAAATGAAAACAACAACAAAAATCCAGAAACAAAACTCCAAGCTGCTGCTAAACCTAAAACCAATGGTGTATGCTATGTATTTTGTTTTAATTAAGATAGAAGCATATTGTCAAATTCAACAGATACACAGAATATTGAAAAGGAAGAGAAAGAAAATCCTTCTACAGTTAGCATTTGAAAAACCCAAGTAACATTTTCCATTGTTCTTAATGCAAGGAAAATCAAACAAAATCAAACAACAAGCCTTCTCTCACAGAGAAAGTTCAACAGAAGTTTTACTCAACTCACATTCAGACATAACGAAAACTGGACCTGGTTCTAAGCCTTTTGGATAAATAGAATAATATCTTCTTAGAATAAAATAAAATTAATCAGTGTTATTTTGTTTACAACATTAAAACCAATCAAATAAAAAGAGCAGTGAGGGAAAACAGTTAATTGTTAAGTTTCGAGATATTTTTTTCCATCATATGTTTTCTTCCAAAATATACTGGAACATGATGTTGCCAGTGCTAATTCCCAGTGCTTAAACAGCTCTTTATATCATCAAAGTCCAGTATACACATTGAAGTAAGGCACTTACCACTGAAAATACAACGTACAACACTAAGGAATATGGAAAAGTGGAGTTCACAAGAGTACTGAAATGAGGTTAGGCTGTCTGAACACTGACACTTTCTATGCTTTGAGTTCTAACTCCATAGCCTTGAAACTTTTTTTAACTTACTTTGTATGGGCAATATACATAAAACATAAAATCAATTTACAGAATTATCTACATGGAGATAGAATAAAACTTTTTTTTTTTAATGTTTTGTTTATCTAACTCCTATTACTTATCATTTTCTTTCAATTGTATTTTTAGTCTTTTATTGGTTGAAGCTGTTGGTTGAAGATTTAATTAAAACATTATCAACAAAAAATACTTGTTTGCCTAATCTCCATTACATACAGATTTTCCTGCTGCAATGGGTAAGACAAAGACTTCCTGCTTTTTCTGTTCTATTTTACAGCATTTCACAAAATAGGACTCTATGTTAAGTCTGTATTGTAGTAATCGAGGAATCACTACTAAAACTAGTAACATGAAGTACAGATCTTTACATGGGATCTGCTCCAAAGCCTACCAGTGCAGTAGGAATGAAACGACCGCTTTGTATTTGGTATCATAACTGCCTAAATGGATTTAAAACTAATAATATTATTAATGTAATAAATGATCACTGAATCATTTTCACTTTATTTTTATTTAACTATTAATAAACAAAGACAAGGGGACAAAAGCCAGAGATATTGAACTCTGTTCAGTTGGACCATATTGTGCAATTTCAGAAAACTATACAGAATTACTGTGGGGCTGGGATTCTTCTGGCTCTCATGGAAATGGGAATAAGTTTTTCTATAAGTTATCACAAAAATTCCCAACAACTCCAGTTTCTCATATGCAATCAATATTCAGTGATGATCACCAATGACGCACTGAGTAGACTGTGGGTTCTCTAGGGCATGTTTTTTTTTTTTTTTTTTTTTGTGCCATACTCTGTTTCTCGTAATTTTGCTATCTGATTAGGCTCCATAGGAGGTACTGGAATATACATAAATAATAAGCAAGAGGAGACAATTTAAAAAAATAATAATTGCTACTATTAATCTATGAGATTAAGATGTAAACTACACATTTCATATTGCTCTGTTAACTCCCAAGGGAGGTTTGTCAAAGAGAACACATATACATATGTGCACAAGGCAGTGTTATTGAGCAGTGCTTCCTCACCAGTTTAGCAGAAATTTCATCCCAGTGCTGACTGATAATTTACTTTGTATTTTCCTTGGCTAACTTGTGAAATAATCCTTACTTCAGCTCCGTCACTCAGCCTTTTTGCAAATGCCTGCTTATTTTTCCCATCTCTGGGGATTTTAATAGGCATGAGTGAATGTGTACAGTTATGAAAGAAATTCACAATATAGAGGAAAACCCTGAAATTCAGTTAGTAATCGGGCATATCATCTTTACGTCTTTCTCAGGCTGACTAGTGCTTGGTCATCTGGACAATGCCAATGATCTCTTTCTAGTCTGACCACCTTAAAGCCACTTGTACACAGTAGCATGGCTTGGCCTGTGAGTATGCCTGCATCTCAATAGGACTATTCACATGAACAGATGTTACTCAATGTGAATACTGGTTGTAGAATTAAGCCTGTCCTTGCTCTTCCTCTTGTTACAAACATCAGCTGCTCAGATATTCAGGCTCATTTTTCGGCTTGTTGCCATAAGCAATGCATGTGGATTTTATTTTATTTTTTAAATCCTCCATTCTTCTGTTAGAACTTGTAAGCTAGTGTTTTTATACTCCTCCTTAAAGTTTCTTGTATGGATGATGACAAAAGATTTACGACCACTTAGTTGTTCAGCATGAAATTTTGTGGCATTCATAAAAATAGTCTGATAGAGGTTTAAGTATATACTCAAGTGAACACAGAAGTATATCAGATCAACAGTGAATTTTTATTCTCCTACTATACAACAAAAGCTGATAAAGCTGAAGAATATGTTTGTCTTGATGTATCTTATTTTTATCCCAATTTGATTTATGTCCATACAAAATTCATATGTAGAGTTTAAAAGTCTTAACAATTAAAAAAAAATATAAGAAATTTTGGGCACTTGTTAACAAGAATAATTAGCCTATCACCTAGGCACAAAGTTCTGGAAGGAAAAGTTTAAGCAAGATACATTTCTGATACAGCTGGACAAGGTAGTCCAATCTGCTAGTTTTCAACTCTTGACTGAACATCACCTGGCCATGCTGATTTATGCGCTTATTCAGTTTTTCTATGTTTTCTTTTACTTCACTCATTTCAAATGAGCCTCATTAAAAGCTGACTCATTGTGCTTCCATGCTTTCATACTAAAAAAAAGAAAACAAACCTGAGCATGGAGTAGGAAGGGAGGGAGAAGAGAAAACCAAACCACTATGAAACCTTCAAAACAAATCTTGATCAATATTGCCAAAAACCAGCAACAACAACAAAACAATCCCACGAATTCTGTGATTCTTCTTCTTGCTTAGCACCAAAACATGCCAAATAAATGCAAATATATATAAATGAATATGTCACTTAATGGAGAGAAGTAACCAATCTTGTTTTGCAGGTACAGTCACACTTGCTAACAAATGAAGGAATTTGGTGTAGTTGATATCCCCTTCCCTTCTCCTTATATGTCCAGAAATTACTTTCAAAGGAATTTACCAAGAAATAGTACTGGCAGTTCCTTAAGGACCAGACAAGAAAAGGATAAGAAGTTTCAGAATAACCAGCCAATTTCTCACCAAAAACAAAACAAAACAACAACAAAAAAAAAACATTTTGTATGGTCATGTGTACACTACATTTTCTATAATCTACTATATTTGCCATATTTCATATATCGTTATCTCCCACTTCCTTTGGAAAGCATTTTTCACCTAGTATTTTTTTGTAAGCAGCAAAATTTACAATATATACTTGCATGTCTTTTTCTTTACTTCATATTATTTTTTTTGTTCTCTCAGCTTATTGAGAACCATGCTAGTACTGCTAGTACCAGAACTGCCATCTGCTGTGCCCTTATTATTGTATCATTCATTTTATGCCTTTCATGTCCTGTCACCTCTTACTAACACTGCTTACTGGATTCTGGCACACTGATTTTTTTAATGTCACTGTATCTCCTTTTAAAACTCAGTATGTTTTCATCTTCTTTAAACTTAACCACTTTACTCAGTATTACAACAGATTAGAATCCATTGCATCTCAATTCTAGCACCTCATTCACGAGGCACTGGAAGCCTGGAGGAAGAAGTGGATAAAAAAAATTTGCATATCCAGGCCTTACCTAACACACATATAAGCTCACAATCTCATCAGCAGAGAGAGATTTACATCCTTTCCTCATGGGATCTGATCCTTGCAGACCTTTTACAACATGGGTACTCATGGAACAAGGTTGCCTTCTATTAGGAAATAAAATTATAGCCACAGCGGTAGTACTTACTGATTAGTTCCTGGTACTAGGATCCCTTAAGGTCCAGACCACACAGAATAGTGCCTATCAGCTTCCATAATATGCTGGGGGGTGGTCAGTGCATAACCATAAAGATTAGAAGGAAAGCAAGCAAATATACCTGAATGTGCAATGTGGATTCAAACACATGGAGGCTTGGAGTGCAGAATCCAGACACCTCCTTTCTTAGATGAAGACCCAAAAAAGAATTTCCTAATAGAAAAGCTAAAGGGCCAGCAAGAGTTATCCGCGCCCTTAACTAGAGTGGCTTTTTGTTCTCCCTGTCTGAACAGTCAACTCAGTCACAACAGAGCTTAGGGGAGGAAATGCACTTCTATCTTCCCACATTAATACTAGAAGTCACAGCCATATCAGCAGCCAACTGAGCAAGTAGTTTTGGCAACTAAGAATTTTACTATCTAGAGCATCTATACACTAGAAAAAATTGAATGTAAAAACTGTCTATGATTTAGATAGATTTTAGGTGCCTAAGTCTCAAGTGAAGTAGGATTTAGATTCATGAGCTTTATTAATTAGTGTGTTATTTATTAATACTAATATTTTGATTTTAAAATTGATTTCACATAATTAACTGGACTTCTGCTTCCTGCAGTGTCACTTCCTTACCAAATGTCATTATGCATAGTGATGTTATGCTACAGAACAATACATTTGACTCAAGAATTATGCTTTAACTTTTTGAAGGGGAAAGTTTATCTTGAAAATATGATTGCTTAAATTAAATATAAACTATAAAATTTTGGTACTTACTATATTTTTTGCAAATTGAACGATAAGATGAAGTTTAAAATATGTTGCTTGTCCTTGAAACTGAATATTATGGCTCAGCCTGGAGAATTTTTGTAGCTGGATTATCAACTCTAGGTAAAGAGATGAAAACAATGAATTATCGTGTAACAGACAGTGACAATATAATACGCCGCTGATCAGAAAGAACACTGCACCCTATGACAGAAATAAAACCACTCCTTCAGCAAATACTGAATGAAAACAATAAATGATACAGATCTGAGAGGCATTGAAAATCATGCTGGAAAACAATACGCTATGGTTGGAGGGAACAAATTTGTTTTCAAAGAAATAATATAAAAATGGCACATTTTATGCTGCTTCATCTCTTAATTATTTTGAAGGTAACGCCTTTCAAATACTATTATGTTGGCCCGCAACATCAGAGGTGGATGCTGGCGATATGGATGTAGAAGTTGAACTTCCTCACTAATATTCCATTACATTTTGTTGCTGTGTGACAGATGGCAGTAGAGGGGCAGTCTGACAGCATGGCTTCTGACATGAAAGCGCATATGAAGCAAAGGTGTGGAACCAAATTCCTCCATGTGGAAAAAACTGGCACTCACCGACATTCACTGAACATTTACAGAAAACAAGCAGCGGCCATGAGGTGCTGGGTGGTGCTTCAGCAGTGGCAACAATGACAGTGGATCACTCCCACTGGCGCAGATTTTTCTAAGTACAATGTGCAGCTCTTGTTCTTCACTGATGAAAACGCATAGCTAACGGTGGTGCCAATGTTGAAAAATAGTGCTTTGTAGCTGAGAACTTGCCCTATCAAATAATGTTACTGTGTTCTTTGTTGTAGCTTCCATGGAAATAAATAGGATGCCTTACTTTTGGAGCACTACATATCATAGAATCATAGAATTACTCAGGTTGGAAGGGCATGTCTTGGGCTCAATAAGGATCTGTGTTATATGTTCAGAAAACAAGGCACTGTAACCTGAGGTTCATAGATGCAGTACTCATTAAAAATTGATGAGAAGCATACTAACATGTTCTGAATTGCAGTGACAAACCTTTAAAAAACAGACATTTTATAACAATGGAAACCTAGCTAAAGGAAGCTTTTGCAGTAGAGTGCGTAGTTTCACAGGGGAAAGAGTTGGAGAAATATTCCTCCAAAGACAATTAACATAAAAGACGGTCAGAGATGAAGTAAAAACATAAATACTCATATTACACTTGCATAAAGAAAAACATTTGAGAGAAATAAATAAATAAGCTCTGATCTCTTAACTGATCCGGGAAACAATTCAATTAAAGTAATCAACATGCCAGATCTCCCTTCCTGATTTGCTTAAGTAAGTTTGTATTTGCAAAAGTAGAATTAGATTGTGTATATATGCGAGTGCTTCCCTTCACTTTTTCTCCCGCAGGGAAAATCAAACTTACAAGCGATCATTTAGCAAATGTCAAGGCAGATTAAAGGACTTCAGGTTCCCAGAATTTTGACTACATTAACAACAGGATTTTTATGCATTAAAGCCACAAATCTGGCTCAAATTTAGCTCAGCCATCCTTTCGCTAGCTCAGCTAACCAAATTTGAATTGCATCAGTATGGCTTTGGTCAGGAACTCTGCATTTGTTCCATAACAACTGCAGTTTGTATTAGTTTCTATTCCACACACACACACACAAAAGAAACTTCGTTATTGTATCACCATTTGAAAACGTTCCATGAGCCAGATGAATAACATTAAAATAGTAATAAGAAAACTATAGATTCACTAATGTGGTTATGAGGATAAAGAATGAAATGATGTTATCTCAACCACTTTGAAAACGGACCTAGACAATTCTTTGAGCACAATGAATTGTTAAAGGTTTATAACACAAGGTTACATTCACAGAAGGTGATACATTTACAGAGTAGATTATGTTGTCAGAGAAAGGAAAAAAATCCTCCTTAGTGCATGCTACAACAGAAGAAAATACAGGAACAGGAGAGATAGCTACAGTAGAACTCATTGATAACGACAACAGTATTATCTGATGCTCTGGAAGACTTTCTGCACACTGAGTACAACTCTGCAATGAACAGACTCAGAATCCATAGACTAACAGGAACAAACTTGAAGTACCAATAACATTGTTGTATGCTGTTAAATTCAATTTCCTGCCAATTCATAAGATAACATCAGGAAGTTTCTCTTGGAGCAGGGCACAAAAGTCTACAAGAACTGAGACAGTAGTAGGTACTCAAGTGATGGTAAATCCTCAGATTTATAGATTATGTAGTTTTTCTGTTTCACTAGATTCACACTATTTATAAATATAACTTTCCTACACAACAGATTTTTTCTTAATTAATTATTTGCAGAGAAAATCTGTTGAAAATATTGTAGATAATGTAACAATTATTAATTTGAAATCACATTTTATCCTCCTCTCCCAAAGACACAGATATTTTCCATAAGACTTATTCATTTTTAAGGGAATACAGTTTGAACAAAAAAAACTTATAAATACTTTAACAGCAACTAGTAACATACTAATTTCCATCCTATTTTTTCACACACCAAGAGCATTCCAAATTGCTTTGCTTTCATACTTATTATTTCTTATTTCAGTGTAAGAATCAAGATGAGTTGAATTTTGGTGAGTTGAATTTTAAGTCTTCAAACTTATTATTTTTTATTTATTTTTAACAATTTTAGGTTGCTTCCATCGTAACACTGGAACTTACAGAAGGAAGGACAGGCAAAGATTTTAACAAGGGATAAGACATTGACACTTAGTATGATCTGTATCAGTCAAAAATAAGTGGTTAGAAATGTACTTCAATAGTCATTTGCAATAGCAGTTGCAGGTAGTGTTACCTGTGCTTGAAAAAGTACCGCATTTTCACTTTCAGATCACTGAAAATCATTTTTGAAAAGTTAAACATTTTTTCATTTATTTGTATGTCTATTAACTCAGGGAAAAATAGTTAACATCAGAGTTCACAAATTTTCACAGTGTACAGGCACAGGCAGGCTTGATATAGATCTGAGATTTCTGACTACCATAACAAAGATCTGCTAGGAGATGGGAAATTATTACAGAGTAGATTTCTCTCTTCTGTCTGTTAGAGAGGATGGGCATAAGTGACCATGGAAGCTGTTTTGCTAGGTATAGCAGTGGAACAAGGAAGCATGCAGTTGAGTTTTCTTGGATTTGAGAACGCTCTCACTGTTTTGTTTAAAATGCTGCCCCAAATAAGGATCAGATTTTTAATTCAGACAGAATTACTTTAGATAACAAATGAAGGAAAACTGATATCGAACGTATAGGGAAGAACCATACTCTAATGAAACTATTTTATTAAAGAAACATAAACCATCAATTTACCTTTCCTTCAGTTTGCTGAACTCAATCATACCTTTACAGCTAGAGTGTTAAGCCACCTCTTTACATCTATGGCAAGTTCTGGGAATGTCAATAGAAAAATATTCCAGTATTATACCTAAGAACTAGAACCAGGAATAACTCCTTTTTATGACCAACTTTGTAAGTATGGGATTTTGACCAACACAGCTTTTTTCTTTCTTTGTCTTTTTTAAACATCAAAAGTTAAGCAAAACTTCTTGAAAAATATGAAAGTGGTCCCAGGTAACACAATTGATACTGAGGTCATAGAACAGGCATTTCAACAGGCTTAGGTTTGTGACTTACTAAAACAAGTGGGTAAGTACTTGTAGGAATGTATGAATATGCATGATATACGCTACAGTGATTTTTTTCTATAGTGGTTCAGCACACATATCCTGTCATGAAATTCTGTTACAGAAGTCCACATCCTGAAGTCTATGTCTGTAAGCTCAATATTAAAATACTTCCCCTTTGTACATCACCTCTAGCTACATCTAACTTTTAAAATGGTATAACAAATAAAAACCACACAAATGAAACACCAAAGGAGAACCTCCCTTCTCCCCCCTTCAAACACAAACTTTCATACGTTGTGCCCGTTAGCTTGAAAGAGAAAAAAAATAAAATAAAAAATGGAGATGATGGCATGCATATACATATGTGGGTATATGCCCTCATTTTCTTGAAAGGAGAAAGAAAAGATTTAAGAACTTACCTAGCTCTCATTGAAGAAATTCTAGTTTTAAAGGCTTAGAGACTGTATTATGTCATAAGTATCTGGGCTTCACTAATTCCATGACTGCAGGGTTCTTTGTGATTTTGATTTTGCAATTGAAACTGATTGGCTGGCAGACAAAAGGACAGAAACAGCTGCAGCTGGTATTATTGATTATTTCCTCAATTTGAAGGAAGTAAAGCAAGAGGCTAACAACATTGCAGGACAAAGGCTAAGTTGTTGCTCTACATATCTGGCAAAGCCAGTCACTGTCCACTGCTGCGTGCTTTGAATTAATTCATAACATGTAGCTATTATCATTTTAATAACACAGATTGCTGTAGAAGTCATAGGAACTTGCCTGTTATAATGGTGAGCTTTTAATCTTGTTATCATTTTAGTAAAAACTGAAATCTCTAATATGAAAAGACATTAAATCCAATATAAACATTCTGGAAACTGCTTTTGGGTTCTGTTATCAGCAGTATAAATAACTTTCTAGCAATACATTGAGCTCATAATAGTTAATGCCTACCCCAAGAGGTCTTGCCCTTTGAATGAGAATTGTATCTTCCCAGATAAAATAGAAGATAACTCTCTAAAATGAAGTTACATTAGTAAATCAAGATGGAAAAAAAAATCAAATCAAAACAGGAAATGTGTAAATTTAGAACACAAGCGATACAAATGTTATTTGCTGTACTCCTCTTTTTTTACCCCCTTCAATGCATTGACTTGACATTAGCCACTCTTATGTAGAGCTTCAATTTGAAGGAAGTAAAACAGAAAAATTGAATAGAGCCCATCTCCCTTAATGAAATGCATGTTAATGTGGATGCATGTTATAAACAGCAGCATGGACATACTCCCTTGGTGTAAAATTAGGTTTGTACTCGCACAGCTTCTTCCAATGACCTACTGAATGGAGGCCTCTCGGTATAAAAAAACATCAATTTACTGTAGACAATTTTGGAGCAAAAACAGCAAGAGTGATCAGACACTTCCTTGCAACCAACACTTACAACAAATCTTAAAAATTACTGATATTGATATGTCTGTGTCAAAGAACTTCAGACAAAAAAGTAGAGATTCAAGGAGTAGACTCAGTCAATTCAGATATTCTCAAAGCTCTGCTGTGACAAAAACTAACTTGCCACCTCAGGCAATCTATTTCAGTTCCTCTCTCTCATTACCATTGCAAAGTTTTTCTAGTCTAGCTGAATCTCTTAATAGAATTTAAGCTCATCACTTGTTGTTCTGTTCTTCCTGTACATACAGAACAGATGATCCCCTTCTGCTTTAAGGAGCTGGAAGCTGTCCTCATGTTTGCTTTCAGTCTTTCCAAACTGTGCAGAGATCTTTCAAAGAAAAGTCCTCTAGGATCTGAGATCATGCTTAGGTGATCATTAAGACCGGATCTGTACATTACTGGATTATCTAGAAACAAATATGATCTGCACAAGCAGATCTTAACATTTCTATTGAAAGCACCCTGCATGTCCCCTACGCCCACGGATTAACTACTTGTATTCTCCATTTGCATTTTATTTCACAGTCCTTGCCTTCCAGTCAAAATATTGTCTACAGTGCTAAACTAAACAAAGTAAGGTTTTCTGACCCTGTGGCTAGCTGGCACAGAATGGCTTCCTTCCATACAGTTAAACTCTCTTGTCCCAGATAACAGTATAGCTTTGTCAGTAGTGCCTACTGGGAACAGTCCCTGGCCTGCGCCCAGACATTGTCTAGGAAAGATAGTTTCCACTGGGGAGCATTCTCACTAATGAGCATCTGCCAGGGCTTGAGGCCTTTCCTTGTTTAATTTACAGCCATAAATGCAACCAAAGATGTAGACTCTGTTACATTAGAAGTTCATAGCCATTAGCCCTTTGGGATATAGCGTGCTGTTCCTCAGATGAGCTACCACTTTAGAAAAAGCCTTGAGAAAACCCCTATATCTCTACCGGACTTCTAGTTTTACTTCATAAATACTATAATGTCAAGATATTTACAACTCTCCTCTTCCTAGGCACCATTTTTAGGGTGGTCTAAGAAGCAGACTTGTCTGTATACCCATGCAGAGTCCCATGTTAGATACACTTAAAGACAATGTGAAACTTTGCTCAGATGCTGAGGAGCCTTCATAAACAAGAGCTGCAGATTGCTGTTCTTTTCTGTTGATAAGTAATCAGTGTCAGTAGCTAGCTAACAGAAAAAGTTAAGGCAGACCGCTGATGTGAACCTTCTAATGGCATCAGGATATTTTAAGTACATCAAAAGTACTTTGACTTTCCTGACCTATCCCTCTTCCTAAGAAGTAGAAAAATACACTGCCCAAATGTGCAGAGACCATCATGGAAGATGGTGTTATACAAAGAGCAAGCTGTTGAAGGCTGGACATGAAAAAGCTGAACATCTCCAGACAATAAAGAAACTGCCACTAGTGTTCTCTTGACTCTAAAAAGTACTGTCAGTATTGAGGGCAAGTAACCCATTGTACCTCTCCTACCATTTTGATTTGGTACAATTGTGATATAATTTAGTAAGATATAATTCTTTAAGGTTTCTTCAACCAAATAAGCTGTGATGTGTGCACACTGTCTTGTACTTGTGACTATTCCTACTGATTTGATGTCTTATACCAGTACTTGACACCTGTGAACATTACCAGTGATTCGGTTCTTGACCAGAGTTCATCTCGTTTGGTACTCTATTTCCATTAAAAACATACTGGTCCACTATCTTGGCTTGAATTTACTATTTTAAAATTCCCTCCATCAGGTTCAAGAGTGATCTTCCTTTGGTACTGTGTTTCATAAGTTTACTAACCATTGTGTAAAAAACTGATTTGTTCAGATCAACAAAAAAACCTGACTTTATTTATTTATTTGTTTATTTATTAATGAGCACATTTCTAGCAATTCCCATTTATCGTATGCAAGTATTCCAAAATAAAATTTAGCATTGTGTTTGATTGTGTTTACCAAACTCCAAATAATTTTTGTAATATCCATCAAATTGAATTTTCTGTTAAACTTTGGCAGTCATACTGATGGCTGGACTATACACTGAATGTGATAATTAGCAGTTAGGAAGTACACAGCCCTTTAGAGTATGTATCCACTAGTACAATATTTTTGTCACAATGTTCTATTGAATTAATTCTGGAATTTGTACAGAAATGTTTTCGGGGAGTGGATAAAGATAACAGAACATACAGGAATATGGGATCACTGAAATGAACCAAACACAAACAACGGCCAAGCTGAACTAGTTCAGCATTACAGTGTAAGTAGAGGAAGAATGTTTTGCTGTGGAGTACCAGACAGGTAACTGTGAAAAGGCACCAGCGGCACTCAGGAGCAACTGAAAACCTGTTTGCAGAAAAACTCACTCCCTAAGCCTTTCCAGATGTGCAAGTTTCATATGCAAAGAGTAGAAAGATTTTGATAAATCCTAGTATTGCACTGAGTGGCAGTTGCAGTAATGGGGTCTTTGCACTTCTGTTTACAAAAGCTGCATTCATGCAAATACAGCCCCATAATCACTTCTCTGAGACATACTAAGAGATCCTGGCCTAATGAAAATAATTTTTGGTCTCCTGATGAGTAGAAAAGCTATGAGACAATGGTGTTTGTAAACCCTGCAAAATTCTGTATCGATTATGCTATCGCGCATGAATCTCTGTTACCACAAATGGCATAAAATGTACACGTTATATTTACTGCACTCCTTCTCACGTGTATTTAATCTCTTTGAAAGTATGTGTAATGGTCCAATTAGGACAGACAACAGAGGATATTCTCCCGGCTCGTATGAGCCTAAAGGAGAAGCCAGAACATCTGAGTGCACACGTCCTGCATGTCCTTCTGGAAGCACTGGGAGAATCTGGCCTGGTACTGACACATATCTTCAGTCTTTATCGATATCCTAACTCTATTCTCATTACAAGTAAGAAGGCCTATAGAAAGATAAAACTGTGTAGCTGAAGAAATTACATAAATTTTTACTATGATTCAGCAATACTTTAGACAACAGTGAAGTTTCCACTGGTCAAAATGGAAACAGGATTAGATGGATATGTGCATGTGTGACTATAGATTCCTTTGTCTAATGCTGTTTCACCTCTTCTGGAAAGACCTAATCTATTCTTGCATACTTAAAGAGGTATTTATTAATGTTTAGCTTCCTGTAGATAATTTGGCTGCTCTGTGCAGCCATAAAATTTTATGACAGTAAACATGAGATGTGTCTAAATTGCACAGAAATGTTTCTAGACTGCCTGCTTTATTTTTCTTTTACAGTGTCAGTCCCATTAAATTTACATTGGTGCTAATTTTACAAAAACTGTGTGTCAAAGTTATTAAGGTGTCAAATATGCTGAGTCAATTCATTTTAGTTATGCCCCTCTGAATGACTGTATACAGTACTTTTTGGTCTGAAATGTTTGTATGTAGAAACTCTGCAGCAAATGTTACTATGCTTATCCAGCTACTGCAGTTGTCAGAGGGATTGGTGATGACAGTGAGAGATCATGAAAATGAGACTATAATTGTTCACATCTTAAAATGGCCATCAATGCACAGTGTTTTTAAAAAATAAAAGCTGCTTATTTCGTACCATTTCCCAAAACCTACAGTGAGGGAAGAAGAAAAATAACTGTACTACTATTAAAAATAAAGCTGAGTATTATACTACTGAACTGACGATCCATCACCTGCCAGGCCTTTGCAGGTATGGAAGTAAAACAGACGGCAGGGCACTCATGTGACTTACAGAAAGAGCTACAAACCATTTCAGAATGAACCGTTCTCTGCACAGATTTATATAAAGGTTGCAGAGAGGAGACTGAGATTACGAAGAACAGATGCAGAGCTGTGTATCTTTTGATAAGGTAACATTTCTGTGTGTTGAATAAAAGCAAAAACTGAATCAAACAGGGGATTATTATTATTATTATTATCATTATTATTACTTAAACAACCTATTACAGAACCATTTTGTGCTTACTTAGGTGAGAATTCCCAGCCTGGAAATCCTCAGCTGAAAGAAATAGTAGAATGCTTATAAGTTTGTACAAATCAAAGCAATTTTTCTTCATACTGAAATTACTTTAAGCATAGTTTGAGTAAAATATTTTTATCCTTCTGACCTAAATATTTTTATTTGTCTGAATTCACAAAGCAGAACTTTCTTTGATCTAGTAAAACATGGAACTACATATCTGTTCAACAGCTCATTTTGAACCGAGAGTGGGGAGCAAGTTCAGAAAAAAACTTATCTAGACTTTCTTCTTTTTTAAAGCATGTCCAAGGCAGACCAGTATTTCTGAAGTTCTGATTATGCTTCAGTGACATGATTAACGCATACACTGGCACAGTGTTTTCCCAAGAAAAGGATCAAACATTCCCAAATCCTATTTTCCTAATTCCTCTTTTCTGCTCGCTTTCCCTCGTTCATTTTGCATCCATCTTTGGCTTGCATCTGTTTACACACTAGTCTATTATTCATCTTCAACTTAACAGTGCAGCAGCCACTATATACATTTCATAGCATTCTTGCACCCTTTGTTAGCAACTTACTGCTTTCTTAAGCTTATACATGGAATCAAGACAAAAAAGGCTATGGCTACATAAATGTGTTGCTTGAACTGTTACCACTGTTACTGCTTAGGCAAGGGTAATACTGATTCCAAAGCAATGTTAAAAATTGTCTGTTAGAAAGTTCAAGGCTTAAAAGCTCAACAAATGAGAAAAGCTAGAGACCCAAGTTGTAGGAATCATAATAGATTTATGATATTTTTTTTTTTATTAAAAAAAAGGACATCCTAAGGGACCTGGTTTAGTGACAGGACTTGGTAGGTCAGATTGATGGTTGGACTTGATTTTGAAGGCCTTTTCCAATCTAGATGATTTTATTTTGCTATGAAATACTCTGCTGTTAACGTTGAGAATGGAAGCAGATGATTTTACGTTCAGGTTTTGCCTCAGACATTTTGCACTCCGTTCTATCAAAGGCTGCTATGAAGCCGTAAGAAAGCAGAGCCACAGACTTGTTCCTCCTCCTGTCACTTCCCTGACCAGTCTTCTCTCCTGCCATGCTACCTGGCTTTGCTTTGTAAGCGCAAAAAAAACAGAGCTCCTCCAAAAAAGACAACAAATTCCCTGAGAAATCTTACAGAGACTTTGCCTACAGTTTCCCATGGGAAAAGATAATTTAAGAAGTTCAGAGAAGTGCCACTAAATCTAAACCAGCTCCTTCAGTCTCTCCACTACAAACCTTTCTTGTATGAACATCAGCACAATTTTGTCCTATTTTTTAAGCCATACTCAGTTTTGATGTTATTTTTTCTTCTGAAGGACTCTGAAAAAAAATTTAAACAAATAAAGTAAGTAACAATTTTAAGGGAGCAATGATTACAACTTTGGAGGAAATGGACATTTCGTGCCTCAAAACAAAGTAAACATGATGTGGCCAAAGTAAAGGAAGTAGCATCCTTTTCAGGCATTTATACTCATCTGTTGTGAGAATTCCTTTCATCTCTGTTAAGCAGCCAACATAGATATTTAGAGAAAGATACACTGGATCAATGAGTTTGTGACATAGTTCTGTTCTAGGGCAGTTACTCTCCTAAGATTCTTATGTTTTCCATGTTAAAAATAAATAAATAAATGAAATAAAACCCACTATTTTTCTGCTAGGAAGATCTTAGAAACATATTTTTGATCTCTGTGTGGATAAATTTATTGACTGTACCACAGATCCTTTTGCGTAAGCCAATTTTGTAGACTCAGAGAAGGTCAAAGTGAAAATAAACTCCGTAATCGTCTAAAAAGCTATTATGACCACATGGCATCACGCATACAAAGCCTACAAAGGAGGAGAAGTCAAAAGCATATATTTGAGAAAGAGGCTGTTAAATGCTCTTGTTCAAGAGCACTATAAAATGTAGGGGAAAAAAAAAAGCAGCATAAAAATAAAATACTGTGCAGCAGAGTATTTTACTAGCAGCAGCTGTAACACAGACAGAAAAATATAAAAAATTACAGTGGATTATTGAACAGTTGTAATTTTCACATTTCCACACACATCTACATAAAAAGCCAAGTGTGGGGCAAATCTACATTCCTGAGTTCAGAGCATGCAAGATACTAAATAGATTTAATTTGTTTAACTCAGTAAATCAATGACCTGCCTTCAGGCTGACATAATTTTCCTTCACTATTTCTAGTCTCTGGTGGATAACAATTTTGACTTCATCTTCTATAAAATGATGTTTCTCTAAATTACTGAGCAATCCAGATTTCAACATTAGGCCAAATAAATCATCCAACTCAAAACAGTCTTAAGAAACAGCCCTCGCAGTGCTCCAGCAGCGATCCCCATACTGACTGCGCTGGAGGAAAGGGAATTCAGGCTACACATTCAGTATGTTCATCTTTCCACAGTACAGATTGTAGGCTGTAATGTCTGACTGCATTTGCAGAGTCTGATGCTTTTCTTACACAACCAGTGGTAAAATCCAAAGCCCCAGGTCTTCTACTTAGGTGCGAGCTATTACTTCAAGCAGGGTAGAAACCTATCAAGCTTGCATTGTAGACAATTATTACCAGAATCTCAGACTCATCAAAGCAATTTCTGACAAGATGAAATAAGTCTTTAAGAAATGTGACTATTCATAAGTTACATCAGTAATTGAACAAAGGAAAATTATAAGATGCAATTTGTGACCTCAGAAGAGTCCTGATGTCTAAAATATAAATACCTCTCTTACAACTTCCCAAATCAATAATAATAACGTCTGAATATGAAGTTATATCTTCTAAATTCAATAGAAATGTCAGTGACAGTAAATTTTAAGGAGGCCTCATACCCATAGACATGAATGCTCCTCAGTCAACAGAAGAAAAAACCTGGCTGCGTCCCAAGAACACCTAATGTATCTTGAGAGTAGAACAGGCATCCCTGCTTGTGCAAGAAATCACGACTCTCAGAATTAGGTGTCTTAAAAACACAAACGTTCAGCTTGGGGGGAACAGTCCTTTTATTTGGGTTTAGGTGTTGATGAAGGAATTAATTCCAATTGTACCTTTGTATTCAGAGTCTTTTATGTTTCAGGACTTTTTTTCCTCTTTTCATTTACAAAATGAAAGATATTCTTACTGCATGATGCAATTCCATGATCGGGGGACTGAAGAAAAACACCAAATGTCTTGAGAGCTGGCAGCTCACAGAGTGTTACAAAACAAGCCCCTGAGCCAACTAGACTGAGAGATGTTGGCCTTGCACAGTAACTATAACATAACGATAAATGTTTAACTTAAACATCTATAGCACAACGAAGCCATTTCTGCTTCAAATGCTTATGTAGAAAGTCTGTTAGGCTAACAGCAGATGCCACAGCATGCAGAGTTCTCATGAGAAGATGCATGGTTACCCCAAAGAAGACTAAGTGGAGTTTTGTCTCTGTTTGTCCTGTGTCAACCAGAACCATATCAGGGAAGAGAAAAGATGAAGGCAGAAGACATATGATATCCTTACAAATATGCAGAAATCTGGGTGCAACTAAGCGCTGTTGTTGTCTCAGGAGAGTGCAGTTGAACTCTAGGTGGGCACAGCAGCTCTGTTCTCATCCAAGCAATGGATTGTACTCAGCTGGTGCAACAGTGCTGCATGTTACACTGAATTTTGTTGCAGTGGTTGATATACATATATATATATTATTCTTTGGTATTCAGATCGCAGTTCCCTTTTTCCACTGAATCTCTCCTCCAAAGGAATGCATTGGAAAATGTACAAAAAAAAGAAAACCAAATTTGTTTAAATGAAAGCTATTTAATTCCTGTGTTTGCTAGCTTGCCTTTGTTACTTATTCAAAGATTGCACTGAAATACATAAAACCACTCACATCAATTAAGGGAACAGAATTTGTGCCATTCTCTTAATCTAGAAGATTGCTCTGGGAAGGATATCTCAAAGCATGCTAACAAAGATTAAAAGAACACCTGTCAGCTGAAAGACATCCAAATATTACCTGCATTGAATCCATACCCAAACTAAGAAAAAACTGAAAATCTTGTAGTAGGTGTCAAAATGATGATAGTTCAATTGTGGAAGAAAAAATGTTTCCATCATTTTTGCAATAAAAAATTCAAAATACTGAAATTTCCTCAAAATTCTTAGCAAACTTGGTTCTAAACAATTGGAAATACTTTAATAACACTGAAATATTTTATTTTTATACTGGCAAATGATTAATTTTAAACAATATATATGATCCACGTTACATTTTAAGAAATTACTGTAGTATAAATAGATGCTTAAAAATTTCAAAGCACAGTAGAAGGGTCAAAACAATTATATCAACAATTTATTTTCATTGAGTATCTCAGTTAATTAAATTCATTTTTTCTAATGTGTTTCAAATAAAACTTCAAGTGAAAGGGATATAGCAGAGACGTTTCTAAACCCTGCTAAATATATCCCTGCATTATTTTTTCACTGCATTTACTAACAAAGATAATAGATTTATTAGTGATGCAAGAAAGAAGCAGAAAATACTTTCCTGGTAACAATCTTCCCTTGATTTAATTCTTTTCTGTCAGTGTTCATAGTGGGGGCCTGATACTGCTGGGACACATCTATGTCCTTACTAAAATGAGGAAGATAATGGGCTTACCTGTCAAAGTATATATTTGCTCAAATAACAGAGCTTTTTGCCATCTTTGTATTTTTTATGTGAGTTTGGTCTTCCTCTGGTGATTATACTTCATAGAACTGTGAGCAGAGAGTCAAGAGAACTAGCTCTATTCTGAAACACTTGGAAAACCTGCAAACAAATAAGCAAGCATCTATGGCACATTTGTATTCTTCCTTGAAAAACAGAAATAATGATCCCAAATTTTTGTACAGAGTCGGGCCAATAATGAAAGTTAATGACTATTGATACAGTGAGCTATCAAGTGATTCATTTAACATTAACACTTTCCTTTTTCTTGCTCTGACAGAGAGGAAGCAACCACTGTAGTGTACATTTATGGAGTTTTAAAGGTGTGTGCTTTGTGAAACTAAGCACATATATAAATTCACATAGTATGCCAATAATAGACCTCCTGAATGATAAAGCATATGTAACATTTAAATTGCATTAATTAATGTATAGCGTCTCAGATCCTAGGAAACCAATGCAAGTATTTATGAGAACACTTAGGTACACATGCAAATCCAGTGAACATTAACTGCAAACAGTGTAACAGGTTTGTTTTATTGCAGCTAAGAGCACACTATTATTTAACCAAATAACATCTACATAGGGTTGAATTTGTTTGAGGTTATATTGACATCACAAAGACTTTTCTTTGAATAAATATATTCATTTGAAGAATATATCAATTTGAAGAATGTAATTTCAAAAGTACTTTGAGAAAGAACTTAAGAAGTCAACAGCTCTGGGTAATTACATAATATAATGTCAGGAAATTAAATCTGTTAGAATAGGGGGGAATCAAAGAGGGTAGGTGGGGAAGAGAAATGGCACCTTAATTCCAGTTGCTTTTAGGCATTTAACACTTGAAGTCAGATTGCTTGTCACTCCAGGTTCTCTCTACAGTAAATGGAGTGGAATGGGCAGTTCCAGCTGGTGATCCTATATGAGCATTAAAATGCTTAAATATACATTTATGAATTCTACTTTTTTTCTACTTTTCCCAACTGTACTCCAATGATTACAGAAAAACAATTTATCTGCAGATAAATATGAAATTCACTGTACTGTACAAGGAAACATGAAATCAGTAAAAAAGACACAACTCCTCACATCTCAGCTCAACTTTTTTCTTTTTTTTTTTTTTTCTACGAAGAAAACTACTCAGGGGTACAGAGGTTTTGGAAGTTAGTGATGAACAAGCACATATTTCTGATCCAAAATGGATTCTTACTGGTCTGTATTTCCAGCATAATCCCTACTCCATTTGCATACTGCATAACATCAGAAGTAGCAGTATCACCTACAAAGTAGAACATTTCACATTAATCTAGGAAGAGAATGGTAAGATAAGAACAATCAAGACTAATTTTAGTAAAGTCAAGAAATGTCTGGAAACTCAATGTGAAAGGCCACTGAATGACAGGTGCAAAGCTCTAATAGCAGTGAGGTGGAAATGATGACTTTTAGAGTTGGTTTTAACATTGCCTCTTAGCTCCAATTATGCTGTGATGAAATTAGCTTATGTTTGTTGACATGGTCAATGCTGGTTCCCAACTTGCCTGTGCAGTTCTAAGTGCAATATATGCCAATTACTAGCAAAGGAAACGGCTTTTCAGGACTCAAAGAAATGAAAGACAAGGCTAACATGCTACTTGTTCACAGGATCAAGGAATGGTGGATTATCAAATAGAGAAAATGTTTGTTGATTCATGATTCAAAGGCAAAATTGAACCCATGCAGATGGAGGTCACTGGGAATTGTTCTAATTAGCAAAGCGCAACAAGATAGATCATCTGTTTCTGCTTCCTCTCCCAAGTGTCCAAATATATCTCATCAAGAACAGCTGCCAGAAAACAAACAAATAAATAAATAAATAAACCACGTGAGATAAAAGCATCATGAAAACTAGCAAGCACCAACCATGGTTTATTTGGAAACTGAAGCAGTGCTTCACTGTGAATTCCTACCAAAGAAAGAGTCATGAGCTTATCTCAATATTCAAAGTGCATATTCTAAGTGCATTCCTACAGATATAATCCAGCTGTTTTTAAATGAATGAAAGGATCTATAAGCAATCAATAATAAACTGGCATACATAGACATATGCTCTCGTTAAGCTGGCAGAGACTTATGTGAATAATATATTTCTCCAAGTCACTGTGATAGACCTTCAATACCACCTTCAACTCTGAGTTATTCCTCCTCTGAAATTGATGATACTTGAAGCTAAAAATGTCTATAAAAAAGTACAATTTGACATATTGCAAAATACATTTTCAAAGGAAAAAAATTAACTCCTCTCCCTTATCTTTATGATGAAATCATAATTCAAAACATCTCACTTTGTATAAGTTACCATTATTAATGTGTTGATTTTGAAACCTCACATCATACAGAAATGGTTTATTAAAGAAGAAAGAAGAAAAACGTACAGTTTACTTAGGAAAAAAAAGCTAAATAAATAATTCATGCCTGGATGTACTGAATTCTAGTCTTTTAGAAGGTGCCAACAGATGGTTTACATTTATAGAAAGTGCACTTGCTGACTTTGAAACAGAAATTAAAATTCATAAACTGTACCATTAGCTCTTCTTTGAAGCACCATTATGCTTACAATGAGTACTTGGATTTTCCCAGGTGAACAGTCTTTAATCATAATTTTACCAAGGAAAGGGTGCAGCATGTTACTTCTAAGTTACTATTTTGTGTTTGTAAGTATGAAGTTAAACTGATCTAATGATTATGTCAAAGGATGAATTGAGAAACCTGGAAGCTTGACTAAGGTTGATGTTTTCAGCTATTACAAATTTCAAAGCATGTTCAGAGTGAAGGACATAGTACCTCATGTACAATAAGCTGTAGCTTTAGCTTATAATCTCTCTGCTTGTATTGAACACCATAACCACCACAGTAAACTGTGAGACTGCAGCTCATGTAAAAGTGGGTGTGTAGTTCTCATTTAATTTTAGTAACTCCCAAACGTTAGCAGCCAATGTAATAGCCTTCATCTCTAGCTAGACTAAAAGTTTGCACTTAACAGGGTTGTGATTAAAGCTTACTTTACACCTATAAAACATACAGAGATTAGCTTTCATTAAGTATTGTCACACACCTTTTTTTCTTGCTCCATAGTAGATTTACTGTTTGATAGATAGATACAGCAGAGTAATATCAAGAAACATAAGAGAAATTCAATGGATGGGGGACTTTTCTATCATGAGGTATATATTTTTTCTATCATAAGGTATAGAACAGAAGTACCCTCTTCTTCTGCAGAAGGCAGTAAAATTTAAAAATAATTTTAAAAGTTTTGCCAAAAAAGCATTGACAAAATAAGAACCACTAAGGCAATACTGCAGGTTTTAGGACCCTAACTGTAGGAAAGACTTTATACATCGACCCACAACTCCTAAATGACTGTTGATTTCAACTGATGTGTCACCATGGAGTGATATCCGATGCTCCAAATGTATGAAAGCACGTGATCTGTGGACAAAATCCACAAACGTTTTCCAAAAAGTAATTACACGTAGAAGAAAACCAGTACAGGTCACCCTAGTGCCAGCCTCTAAGTGAAAATAGGAATGCCCCATGTTGCTCCTACTGAACATACTTGACATCTGTGATCTATTAGGTTTGCATAGCATTTAAACACCTCTTAATGCTACCCACAGTCGAGCAAAGTTTAATAACACACCAAAATTTAGAAGGAAGATTAATTATGGTTATTTCTCATCTGAATTAGCATAGCCACAAAATTCTATTCAGAACGTGGCACAGGGTATGCTAAACACTGTGCAAACAAGGAATCAGTGCTTATTCTTGTTGCTTCTTTGTGTGCTTAAGATTTTTTTTTTTTTTTTTTTTAAATGAATGCATCTTGTTTATAAAGAAAAGCCAGGTAGTGTTTCTCCAAGTTCTTCTCAGTGGTGGTCCTGGACTAGTCAGCCTAATGAAAGCATTTCCAATCAGTCAAGATATAAACTGAAAATTCTTGATCTTCTTGATCACAAGATAATTATGATTGATCATTATGGTGTGATCCACGACAGCACAAATGCAGTCCCTGGTGTCAAGGAAACATCAGATAGAATGAATGTCTCTGTGTCAAAAATTAGAAATAAGGAAAGATCAACTAAAGCAGTAGCTGGAAGGGAGAGTAATTGTTAGAATGATCTGAAATGAAAAAAAGGATCTTCGCTTACCCTCTGTAAACAAATCACTGGACCAGAAGAAGTTGCAAAGTAAAAAATAAAAAATAAAATAAAACAAAATAAAACAGCCTAAGAACTATGGATCAAGATAGACAGAACAGCCAAACTGATAATACACTAATTTAAAACTGCCAGTTTAAGTAATTCCCACACGACAATAAAACAAAGCAAAAACACACAGAAAAATTTGGGATTTTAGAGACTTCACTTTCCTCCAGTAGGCATGAGATCTCCCAGCAAAACTCACATCTTTTTCACATATAGGAGATCTTTGTAGCTTTTTCTTCACATTAAATCAGCTGCAAACAAAGGTGACCTACATATTCACTTAAACATGTTAAAAACCTAAACCTTTTATCTCTTCACTTCACTGTATGTATTTGATACTTCCTTGTAGATAGGGGAAAGCCAAGCCAACTGCTACTAATGTTGGCCCCGTTACTTACAGCCATGCTGAAGATGCCTTTAGTTACAAGCCTCAGCAGAGCAATATGTATTACACTGAGATCTAGATTGAGTCCTTCACTGTTCAAACACATTTTCTCAAAAAGCCTACTCTTATTCTGGAGAAAAAAGTACAGCTTTTATATATTCTCTAAGAATTGAGACCTCTATCACTTAGCAACATCAAAAGACAAAATTTAACACCACAATTACTATAAACTACTGAGATGTGAGTGCAAGCTATTTTATATAACTAGCTTAGACAGGTGAAAGTGAAACACAGGTGAAACATAGGAGAATAGTTTACTCAAGACTGTGCTTTGATACCCAAAGCTGGAGGCAATAGATTCAATTAGAGGAAATAGTTATTTCTAATACATTTTATAATTTCTACTGAATCCACATCTGTTATCGTTCTCTTGGACGTTTTCTGCATTGGAGTCGTTGTAAACTAATAAAACTGAGATGCTATCATGAAAATGATAATATGCTGTGGTTCTTGATAGAAAATAATGGAGAAGCTCCCAGTTCAAATAGTCTGATACAAAATCTCTTTCACAAGGCCTTCAGCAAAACAACATTTTTTAAGTCTATACATATCTTCCATGACTAAGAACATACAGAAAGTGAACGACCTACACGGTCTGATTCAGACACCTGCTCAGTTCTAGCAGCTCTCAAGAACATCTCGAACAGGAAGGAACAGTCATTCCATTTGTCCTTGATGTGAGCCAGCCAAACACGCTGGTCCAAAAACAGCTAGAAAGGACTGCCTTGCCCTGTCAGTGGGATGAAGATGTGGACAGTTAACTCTGAGAAAGACTTTAGAGCATGCCACGTATGTGATTGACTTCACTGGACTCTTTGCACGGGGACATTAACTGTTTCTCTCCCACTGAGATCAGAATATGAACACTCTCAAAGCTCTGGAGTATTTTGATGGGTTAGATTCAGGTCCATTATTAATATCTAATTTCCTGACTGATATTAGAAGCCTCATTTATAGACTGAAATTTGATCATTAATATCCCACATTGGTTGTTAAAGAACTGAAAGCTCTTAAGGTCTTTAAATTATTTTTTCCTTAAAATTAAGACATATTTGTATATCTAAGTTTCCTATAACTTAGAGAGAATTAGCAAGACTAAAAAAAAGTCTATTCAATGTTTTCTTGTACAGACATTTATTCCAAACAATATACTGATTCAGTTCCTTAAAGAACACCTGCAAATTACTGCGTTGGAAACCTGCCTGTTACTAAAAAGGTTATGAATAGCATAAATCATTTTAGATGGAAGATGCCCTACATAGTTGCTTATTATGTTTTATACCATATCATTTAATAAGTGTACAAAATAGGAAATGCTGTTGAATGTTTCAATTCGCCAACATTCAGGTACAATCCTTTTGTCTCTTTTAGTCCCAGTTCTCCTGAGCTCTTAGTCTGCTTGAAAGAGTGAGCATAGTTTCCCAAACATAGAAAAATAAACACACATTTTTATATTTACCTAACAGTAATGTTATTTACAAATACATTTCTACTGGAAAAATAGTCACTTAAAATTATTTCTACTCTGAGGTCCTTTCTGAATGTTGAAAGCTTCACAGGTAAACTGGGTCACATGTTCTGAAATATTTCATCTATTAGATTACACAACTTACATATTGATACTACTGTATCAAATATGAGACAAGAGAGGAAGAAACTCATGCCCACTTTTAGCTTGACTAGCACATAAGTCTCTTCTCATCACTGCAATGTATTCCAATGCTTTTCCTAAATCATATTAATCTCACTACATCTGTAGAGACGTACCTGTAGGAATAATAATCGCAGTGACTTAAAATGGATATACCAGGGTCATAATTGCCAGTTCCTATTGAAAAAAATAAAATTCAAACAGGATCGCAGAGAATTTGCTGCTTTTGGGAACATAAGAGAACCTCTTTGTGGGAGAAAGAGATAACTAACAACACTGCCATCAGAAACTTGTAGTCATTACTAATGAGTTCTGCAGCATATTGATCTGCTGTACAGAGAAGCTATGAGCAGATTTTCCATACTGGTTTAGATCCCTCACCTGAGGTCTCTCTGGCCCCCACCTGCTCCTTGTGATCTTTTGGCTCAGCTGCTGGAAAAATGCACATCTGTCATGGCCTGATTCAGCTGAGTGTCACCTGCTTTGCGTCATAATGATGCACATCCCACACTTAGAAATAACTTGATGATAGCATCCGAAAGCTTTATTAGCATTATCTCAGACACACAAATGTAAGTGAAATAATGACATATTAGGGTAACATATATTAGGATGAGGGATTACTACAGGAAAGTCTAAGTTTATCTCAGGGTTCCTTTTAGACCATTCCGCCACAGCTGCATTAGTGGGTTGGTTATGTGAGTATCTTTTGTTTAATCTAGTATGTCTTCACAAATAGTTCTGAAGGCAACACTCCAGTCAATAAGTAAACCTAGTAACACATCACCATATCTGTCTCTCAGAGTAATAGGTATGACTGTAACCCAATTCATCTATTTCAAATGTCTACAATCAGGAGCACAGCAGGAATCGTTAAGCAGTCAACTACAGTGCAGTTTCTGTTGAGACAAGTGTGCGATGAACCTCAGAGTCAGTGACTGTATGACAAGGTTTGCAAGACAGACCACTCACCTAAAGAAATCTACATGACTTTTTTAGGTCTTCTTCAGTTTCCTCTATCACTTTTTGGAGATCTTTGTCTAGCTAGATCTTACCCAGAATATAAAGGTTGATTAGGAATAGCTGTATGCTAATCTGGAGCAGTTATATAATACACGCTCTTGAAGGCAATTATTCTTACAGCATGGTAGAAAAGAACAACCAATTATATGCAACAAAAAAGTCTAGGCATTTACTATTTATTTTCTAAAAAAACTGCAGTATTCACTATAAAATGAATAGAAATGAATTGTTTTTTAATGTATTTCTAGTATTACTAATAGTGCGTGCCACCACTGCCAACTAGGAGCTGTTTTTTTTTTTTTTTTTTTTTTTTTAATAGTATCTTTAAAAACAGAGATCATTCTATTATTTTCTCATTCATTTATATCATATTTTGTTTATGCACATATAAGTATGTACATCCAGAGGATGTTCTGCTTTCTAACACCAGCATCTATTTCTATTCAAAACTGGTATGATTTCTGAGAAATTCAAGATTTTTCACGAGCATTAAACATTAAGCTGACATACATCAGATCTTAATTTTGGGTCAAAGTATTAAATGTGTTTTGACCAAATCCTTCCAATCTTATTAACAAAATAATTTTAATTGGACTACACATGGGCTTAATCCTACATACTAGCAGTACTCAATGAAAATGAATGAAATTACATAAGACTGAATAACTCTTTTATGCGTTAGGTCTTACTATGTCTAAACTTTAAAAAAAAAAAAAGTAAAAATTAAACAAATAATAATTCAAACCTTATTAAAAATATTAAACAAGTTTGGTTTTGTTTTTGCTAAGTAAGAAATAATGACTACAGGATTTTGCTTGCATGAATAAATGTAACGTTGCTCTACACACAACTGTTGCTGAAAAACTGTTGCAAGACGGCTCCTTAAACTTCTTAAAATCTAAGTCAGATCATCCTCACAAAAAAGTTGTTTTTGTTTGTTTTTTTTTTTTTAATAGACAAACAAACAACAAACCAACCAAACCAACAAACTGTGTATTAAGCAAGTTGCAGATATCCCAGAAATACATGCAGGGTTTTCTGTGGAAGCTCAGCGTGTTTTGAAATAGTTGTTCAGAGACCCCACTGCAGTTGCCATCAAGATTGGCTCTCACCACTGTCATTCCCTTAACTATGTCTACTGACATTCCACTTTTGTCTTCAAACCAGATGTCATCCATTACAGAGAACATTCTCTCCACAGGTGCATTAGTGTCTCTGTATGCCAAAACAAATTCAGCAAGGAGCAGAAGATTTCATAATGTATGGTATTTTTTTTAAATTATTTACAATTTTCACCCATCTTTCAGTGAGCTTCCTGCACCCAAAACCCCACAACTGAGGGAAGAAGAGAAACCTCCAGCTGAAGACAGACTTTCATTTCAGATAGCACAAAGGTTCCATTATTTAAAACTAAAATAAAAATGAATTTACCCTCCCTGTGGTTTTGGAACTGTGTTCTGCATGCTGTTAAGAAGATGCAGGATTTTGTTTTAAGAAACAAAAAACTCATTTTTGAATACCAGTAACCTAGAGGACAAATATTGCAGTGAGATATTTAGTACTGAAAGGGGAAAAGAAGAATACTTTTGAAGAAAGACTTGCATAAATCTGCATAATTAACTTACCCCAAGTAGCTTGTGATACTAAACTTATGCTATAATGTAGGGAATTCTAAGCCCCCACTACAGTAAATGTGATAGCGCTGCAACTAACAAATAAGTCCATTCAGGTACTCATGCTGCTGTCTTAACACTGGGCTACCTCCTTAACAAGAATAACCACAGCCATTAATGCATGAAAATCAGTGGGACTGGGACTGAATTTTTCACATCAAACAAGATGTGCCCCTGCTTGTGCTGCATTATACTGCTCGCACGTCTACCACCTCCTGTCTTCCACTAACTTGGGTTTGGTCTGTTTGAGGAAGTTTGTGCAGAATAAGCTGGGATCTGTACTTAAATAGCAACTCCTTTTTAGACTCTTGTAGTTCATACTAAAAATGCTTTTTTGGTGTGTGGGGGATAGTGACGGAGCACTTCCAGTGCTGTTAAATCATACATTCAGCAGTTTTTCTTAAGCAGAGGCCTATATATTCAGTGCTAATTACTGCTGACACTGCATGGATGCAGATGCTGATGGCTGTGATATTAGTATAAACACAGACTGTAATTAAAAGACCGTGGCTCTATACAAACATTTCTTCCTAAGCATCCTGTGCAGTGACACGGATTTCAAAATCTGCTCAGTATGTCAGGAAAGAATTGAAGGTGAAAGCATACAGTTTTTACATGTTCTTAACTTTCAATCTTAAAGAATATTTCCAGTTTTTGAGGCTGGGAATTTTCTAAATGCAAAAAGACAGTAGTGAATAATGTATTGCCTCTCTTCCAAGAATCTAGACAAATATTCAAATTCTGCTTCTGCTGTTCTTATAATAGACTGCAAAAACTGACACTGGTTTCAGTTTCAGGCAGTTAGAACATATGAGTAATATTCAATAGCCATGAGATTTTATTTTTTTTTTTCCCCTAAAGGAATACTGTTCTTTATTTTCCTCTCAGTTTTGAGCCTTTAAGATTTTCAGGCATTTTGTCTGCAAATGAAAGAAGAAAAAAAAAAAAACACACCTTACTATCAGCTATCCAGAAGACCTTGAGCTGTGAGTACAGACTCCATTTGTGGCAAAATAATTTAGGAGATGCCTGGCCCCTTGCAGAGGGCACCGGACAGACAGGAGGTACTTCACCTACTAATTCTGGAAAGCTACTAAACCATTACCTATGTAATAAATTTGGTCTGCATTACTGATAGCAGTCTGCTGCTTGATTTGAAATAATGCTCATCTCTTATCCTTGACTCCAGGAGACTGAGATGATTTCTATGGCTTTACTGTAAAGAAAATGACTTTTTTTTCCCCCTCTTTTTGTATTATAAAGGATACAAATTAGGCTCCTATTATATGAGGAGTTTATTCTACATTGCTCAAATGTGCAACTTCTATCTGTGGACTGGGGACAATCATGTAAAAAGTTGCAGGAATGTACTTAGTTCTCAGGGTGGGTGGAAAGGTGACAGAGCGCTGTGAGTCTTTCCTGCTTGCAGTCTGTTAGGTTGGAGGGTTATTATTATTCTTAGAGCCAAGGGATGTGGACATCTGTCAGCTTACTTCCCTCACATGTTTTGCAACTGTGTGTGGTCCTCTAAATGAAACGATTAGCTATGTGGTCTTGTATTCACGTACCAATTCAGAGCTGGCTGAACTCTTGTCAATTAGAAAGTATTTTGTTATGGGTGGGTGAAGTGGGGATATGTAAGTACTTTAAGAAAATAAACCATTGCTTTAAAATAACATTTTAATTCTTAACCTCCTGTGCAAATTTTAGATTTGTTCTTTAAAAATGAAAGCATACGCCAAATTAACAGGTTTATTTTTAAAATGCAAGCTTGCTTTATAGCAGCATGTTCCACTGGATGATAATTACTGTATGAACAGCTGCTGCGGGAGGTCAGGAAAGTCAAAGAGGAAGAAAAGTAGCCACTGGCAAGAATTTGGCTGATCTCAAGATGTGGTTGGTTTAATGCACAAAACCTACATTACTAAGAAGAATGCATTAATAAGCACTACTAGGAAGCAGTGTTTACAACCAAACGTTGTTACACAATTGAGGACATTCTGCTATATACTCATCAGTAAGTGTCCTCTGATTGCACAGGTGTTTATAGAAAACTTACTGGGAGGTTGTCAGCTGATGCACAGTAAGCAAAACTGTATTTCATGACACTGAATTAAGAGATTTACTTTGTTTACTCGTTAGTTAACTTTTCAGATTCACGCAGACTTTCTTAGTTTCAAGATTATCTTTGTCACACAGCAACTGTAAACACACATACTTCACAGAATAAAACTCACAACACTGCTATCATCATGCTAATCCTTCACAACAGCAATGTCCAGTCTGTATGCCTTTTTGAGGAGCTACAATGCATAGCATGAAGTACTTTCCAGTACTAGCAGAAGTATGCACCCCTCTGACTTAGTATTCTTACCAAGATAACCTAGGTAGACAACTTCATTTGCTTTTCTCTCTCTTTTTTTTTTTTTTTATTTGCTAGATAAGAAACGTCATCTACCAGGCTCTTAAGAAGTACACGTTAAATGGATTTTTCTTTTTCAGTTATCTAGAAACATTTTGTCAATTATCTTGCAGCTCACATCGGCAAAACTTGTCATAAACTTCATACAACTGTCAGATTCCTATAATGATGGAACATATGTTAAGAATACCCCCAAATCCCTTAAAGGAAAAAAAAAAAAATAAATCAAACATGGTCTAGACCAAAAGATATTTAATGCATGTACAATGAAAGGAATCTAGTGATTTTTTGAATTCACTGGTCACAGTGTCACCCTCTCTTTCAAGTTGTTGCAAGTAGTTCCTCCACTTTTAAAGCTGAAAGGCCATCTTCTCTCCTATTAGCTTTTGTTTTAACAGTCCTTTCATATCCACAGCAGAACAAATCTTTCTCCATGAGCCAACTGATAAGTGAAATTTTCTTTAACTGCCTATCTCTCAAATAGACCCAAAGCCTTGATATTACTGTCAAGAAACATCTAACACTTTGGGTTTTGTGTTTTTTTTCCCTCCAGATTTTGACAAGACATACCATTCAACATATTCTTAAATTATTCAAAACAAGTTTTATACAGTCTTCTAGTTAGCCCATAAAGAAATAACTTTTGAACATTTACCAGCTAAACTGAAGTACCATCAAATTGGAATGGGTGGGTTTTGAAGGATATCTTAAACAGATAATAATACACTGTTAAATGTTATTTTTCCATTAGTTTAATAAAATCTCTCTTTTATTTTTGAAGCAAAGAAAATAAGTCATAATGAGTCAAAAACTCAGGAATGTGATAAACAGAAAGCAAAATATATAGATAATATAGAAAATATATAGAACTAGTTTTACATGCGTGATAACTTCTATATTAATTCAAACTAAGCAAAGTCAAAAGTGAACTTAATTAAGACTCAGAACCTCTAACCATTCAAACAAGCAACCCTCATCTTACCCTCAAAATCTTTACTTCTCAAAGCAAAAGAAACCTAACCTACTCAAACATGAACAAAGTGCATCCGACTCCTGTCTTCTCATACTGCCAACAAATTGCCATGAATTTTCCTAGATATGGCTATTCAGTTCAACAGAGAACACAATACACAACACATTAAAACTGTTTAGCAGAGTAGACAACATTTCATCAAGGTGCATTCGCATGAATAGGTAGTGGTTTGAAAACCAAACCAGTACATTTATATATATGAATTCAAATTTTCATACTTGGAATATCTCAGAGGTAGTAAAAATGTGTCTGAGGTAAAAAAAAAGACCAGTAATGTGTTCTGTGCAATGCACAGATCTCTGCAATTCAGAGTAGAAGGCCAACAGAAGCTGTTTTGGACTTCTTTCCCAAGACGTTTTAGCAGGGGAGGAGAGACAGCCAGGTGAGAATGCCTGGTTTTTATCTATATCCACTTCTCTTTTCTCCATTAGGATGATTAAAAGGAAATAAAGGGGAAGGAATAAAATGCAAAACATATCTGCAGATTTTCTAGTTGGAATGAAATATTGGAGATTCTCATATGCTGCTGTATCTAAATGCTTTGGGTGCTTGTTAAAACTGAACTCCAGAATTAAGATTTAATATCTAAATTTGACTTTCTTATATGGGCTAAAAAGATAGTGAGAAGTCATCTCAGTTTAAATACGATTTATGAGGTTCTTTAAGATCAACACTATACTTCCACAAGGCTTAAAATTTGTTTTTACACTGTCCAAGCATTTAGTTTGATAAATCTATCACTTGTCCCCACGTCTCACCTGCAAAAGAAGTTAAAGATCTCTAGTCATTCTTCCTAACTATGAATTCAAAATACAATAAATTACAGCCAAATATAGTGAGCATGAATATTTAAATAACTTTCATTTGTAAGGACATTCTTGTTTGTTTTTACTAACATGACTTTTTCATATATACACAAATTAGATCTGTGAGACAATCCTGTAGCATCACAATGAAATGCTTTAGGGGAGGTCACCATCAACACAGAAATCATCAGATTATCATAATTTCACACACTATCAACAGCCACTTAAAATATATATGTACCATAGCAAGGATTAATAGAACTGATGTTCAATGTTCTTTCCTTCAGGTAGGGAAAAATGATTTCATTGAGTCCTGATTAAAGTGATCTCTATTTTTGAATTCAAATGATTCTTTTGATACAATGTGTGTGTAGATTCACATAACTAAAGAAAACAGTAGAACAGATTTCATTTATTAAGCGTCGGTGGTACATAGAATGTTTTCCTCCAATTTTTTTTTATGGTAATATTAGGTTGACTCTTAGCTTGATCTTACTTTGAAACACAACTAAGTTACTGCAGTGTGATATGTGCAGTGTTGTGCTCTGTTAGTATGTACACCAAGAGAGCTTATGCATACACCAGACAAAGGTTTACAAACATATATATAGATGGAGAGACTGACTGCATCACAGTGATATCTGAACTAAGTCTTTGTTCTAGGTTCTGTAGAATGATAATATTTAAAAATAAACATCATAGGTATCCTCATGAGTTGATATATAAAATAAATAGCTTTATGTTTTGATAATTGAGTGGCAATTTATAGCTGAAAAGCACAGTCAATACATATGAGACTAACCACACAGACTTTCACCTGTAGAAAGTGAGTTACACAAATTGCTTCAAACAGTGTGAGATTAATCAATTCCATCACCCCCAAATTAATTATACAGCAATTATTTTCTGATGTTTTAAATGTCTTCTGATTATGTCTTACTCAGTAATTCCCAAAGTGTCTACATCTTAATATGATTTCCGACACTGTAACAAAAATTGCTGATTGTTTCTCACTAGAATAACTTTTTTCACACTCTAAAGACTTAATCATCCATTTTATCATTTCTTAGGTAATAGTCCTAAATATCCCCAAACTAGTAAAGACTATTTTTAAGTTTTTATATAAATTTATTAAGTTTAATTATGAGTAGTAATTTCCACACAGCCAAGAAAAAATGGCTACGTATGGGAAACTTTTGAGTATCTGTAGGTGGTAATTTAAATACAAAGCCATCTGCACTCTAGGGTAATAATTATGTTTCTAAGACTTTTGGAATGCAGAGGTCCCAAACTTTTAGACACTTTCTCAGAATAAAATAAAATAGAAATAAAAACAAACATGAAATCTGAGGTCAATAAAGAGAAATAAAAACAACTTAGGAGGAAGACTATATTCTTAAACATATCTAGATTCCAGATAAACAGAGAAGAGACTTTCTAGAAGATAATGCAGGTTTTAGGAACAGACCTAATTTCAGCTGCTTCTAACTGGATTTAGATACAAACTTACAGTTCAGTGTGTGCCTCCACACTGACCATCAGTGAGTTAATTAGGTCTGTAAAAGAACTAATAAACAAATCATTTTATCAACTTAAGCCACGTGGAAAGTCAGGAACATAGATCAGGAAAAGTGAAGAGAGGATCGATTCCAGAGCACAGTATATGAGTTGAGGTGGCAGTTCCACAGCGGTTTCACATTATAGTACTGATTTTGCAGATGGGTGGGAATACTGGGGCCCTTCCAAGAAGGAAGTATCTTAGCAGACAACCTTAAGTGAACAGTAGGAGCCACTGGTATAGGATGGTTGGGTCAGAAAAGTCTACGATAGAGTGAATAAGAAACAAGAAAAGAAAACAAATAACAGATTGATTGCCTGAATTAGGGTCACACCCAGGAAAATAGAACTTCCTGACCTTGCACTAAAGAATCAAATCTTTAGATTTTAGAAAATGAACTTCAGATCATAAATTCTTGACTTTTTTGATTGCAAGTACTAGACGAGCCACTGAGCAACCTGATCTAATTAGACCTGCTCTGAGCACAGAGGGCTGGTTTGTTTGACCTTTAGAGATCCCTTCCAGTCTAAATTATACTTTGATTCCTCAATCAGGAAACATCCATTTGATCTGTATTTATCAAACGTCTGGTGTCTGAGACCTTTAGGTGCTAGCACAAAACATATAAATAATAGTCACTAACTGCCAATTTTTCAGAAGTTTAATATAAAGTAATACAAGGCATGGTTTGGTCAGCCTCAGATTATTCACTGGCTTCTAAGAATGCCATTTTTTCCCCTGCTAATACAAAAGAGTACAGGAAAAGCAATGGCATTAATAGTATAGTAGACCTGCAAAAGAAAGAAATCATCAGAATGATGATAATGATACACAGATAATCTATAATTTATTATAAATCCAGTCCATGTTTTAAAGAAGCTTTCTTATGGTTAGCAGCTGAAGCCACTGAAAAAATTGTTGACAGCATGGAAAGAAACTATTTACCACTTCTGCAGCACTAAAAACTATTAAAAGATATTTTAAGTATAAATACAAGTACCTGAATACTCATAAAAAGGATGATGGGACAACTTCTGATTCTTGTGCAATGGGCCATTAAAATTGTTCAATTTGCCTCTTGCAGGTTTCTGCAGCATGGAATGCATCACCAAGGGGACACAAAGCCAATACAGTAGCAATAAGCTGTGCCTTCTCAATGTCATGGAAAGAAGCACAGCTAGAAAATGTCTTCCTTGCAGGAGTCACCTACTGGGGCTACAGATGGGTAGCACAAATTAGTGCCATCAGAGATCACAAAATATACAATGAATGACAAAATCTGTACCCATATGGATTTTACAATGAAGCATATACCCCCACTCTACTGCTATTTTTCTTATGTCCAATTTCTAGAACTTTAGATGATAACAAAAAAACTCTCCCACTGACACATATGAAAGACGAGCAGCGTATGTAACCCCGTTGCCTGGAAATAGTAGGTCCAGAAATAGTTGGCGCTAAATTTTAAATAAAATTATAGAACTCTTTCAACCTTTCTACTCTCACTGTGTAAATGTGAAAGTATTGTAAATCTTGTTGACAGTTATTGCCATATCTATTGGCACACAGTCAGAAGCAGTTTGAAAAGTGTTGTGCAGCATAGCTACTGCCCATTACCTGTCTTTCTACATTTTCTTACAATTTATTTTCACCCCAGCAGGCAGCACCTCACAATGCCATTAATTTGTTGGGCAGCTCATGCCTTCCAATACAGACTACTTTACAATGTGCTCCTATAAACAACCTGGTGGTTTACTGGCAATGCTTGACAGTGTCAGGAGGGAGGCTACGATTTAAAGGCAGCAGGTAAAAATGGAACAGTTCACTGGGACACAGTCTGACTGAATTTGACTTATCATCAGCACAAGTACACAAAGTTACCAGAATTACACTTAGTCTCCCTAAATATCAGATTGAAACTACACTATCACGGTGCTTTTTGTAGTTATGATTGGACACATGCTTTTCATGCTTTTGCTGTACATATTCTCAAGCACGAGTACTTATTTGAAGGGGGGGAAAAAAAAAAGAGAATCTTAAAATTAATCATAACACTAACTGTGAAGAAAAAACTACAAAAATCTCTCCTTGCAATGTAATTAGTCACTAGTAAAATACTTGCATGATGCTAATATATATTTATAGTTGAAGCATGCTTGAATGATTAACACAAGTTATGGCAGAGTGAGGAAAGAAGAACCACAGAACAAATGTAGCTTTTCCTTTAAAAACAAAACAAAACAACAACTTCAAAAAAAAACAGCAGACAGAACTTGACATTTTTTGCTTTAGTATATGCTTTCTTTTCTGCATCCTCTTTTCTTCTCATACACAAACAATTTTCTCTTGTAAAATCCACTTCTACCTCCAGTGAGTAATACAAGTGTATATATAACCAATCTGTGGTCTTACTAGGTTCTTCATATAACCAGTGCTTTTGGAATAT
>PPHD01001331.1:0-20377 GCA_002909625.1 Bambusicola thoracicus
AACCCTTTCATCATATCTTAATTTGTTTCTTGAGTTAAAGCTTCAAACATAGCAAGCAAGTTCAATCTAGCCATGAGCTGAACCACGAGCTTTTTTTTTTCTTTTGAAATAACTGTTATCAATTCTATCTAAAATGCTGTTGTTTGTATCATTACGTTGAGACTTGGCTTTTCCCTTTAACTTCCTCTTGTAAATCCTCTTTGAACTGAGGCTCGCGACCTCTGCCTGTCACTGCCCTCCTAAAAAGGTCATCTTTGGTTCTCTGGAAGTTAGTGCTTTATTACGATAATTCAGTCATTTTCATATCAGGTTAGAAAAAAGATACAACAAAGAAATTTCTCTCTAATTTTCTCATTGGAATTACAGATAATTACAGATGAACTGGATGATGTTAATGTAGACAGCTACTCGGCTTTATTTTCTTTATCAAAAAATTTTATGATTAAGTCAGGAAAAAATAACTGAGGTAAAAGAACTAAAACAATGTAAATGAAATAATAGTTCTGAAAGTTTGGAGTTGTGCTGAGGAGCTTTCTCTGGGCTGCCAAATTCAGCTTAACAGCAAAACTTTAAGGTAGCATACTGCCTATTGTAGCACAGCACTTTCAGAACACACTTCTGAAAGTAAAGAATGAAGATGAAGTCTCTTGTAAATCTCTTCTTCTCTGTCTCCACAGCCAAATCAGTAGTGGACAGCAGGAATACATCTGAAGTTGACAGCTGTACTTGCAGCTTAAAGTATAGCAATGTTTAGCTGAAAAGAATTTAGTCATCCTGGAGCTGGCACTTCAGCGCAGTGATTAGGCTTTACAAGGAATACTTCTACCAGATAGCACTATGGGCCAGGATTGTGCTGTCCTGGACTGCTGTTCTTGCTGCATCCACACAGTTTGGGAAGTCAAGCTGAGGTGAGAAAAGGTTGGAGAGTACACTCTCAGCAAGCAGATTCCGGTGTACCACTAGAGTTTTGAATTTGTCCTTATGCTACATTGTGTAGTTTCTGTTTCCTGGGAGTCGAATAAGTATTTAGACTGAAATATGTTGAGAAAGGTTAGGCTCTCACAACTTGCTTAAGGAAAAATCTAAAATTCCTTTAGGTAAGGGGATGTGAATACTCATGATGATCTTTGAGAAGAGTATTTCAACCACCAGAGCCACAGGTATTAGAACAAATGGTCTTCATAGTCCATCTTTTGGAGAGGTTCCCTTGTGAGTATTTTTATTTGTATTAACATTACAGATTTCTGGTCTATTTAACATACTTGCCTGAGTTCTTGAGAACATGTGAGGTTAAAGTTGAACTCTGTAAGGAAGAGTTGGAAAGCTCTTCCTATGCTCTGCACAAGGCTACTTGTCCTCTTGGTTGTCATTGACACAAAAGACAACACTACAGTGTACCTTCATGTATTTAATTTTTCTCAAAGCTGTGTCTAAGTAGACACTGAGGAAGGAACGGCTCTCCCAGATGCTGTCACAAGCTCAATTTTTAAAAGCCTTAACAGAGCAGGAGAGGTTTGCAGTGAACACTAATTGTGCTAAATAGAGTTTCTCAAAACAGGCCTCTGGGAGCTCTGCACAAGTATCTTGATGAAAAATATCCCTTGAAACAGGAAGGAAATTAATCTAGGGCTCCTGTTTTCATTCTCAAGCGCTGTTTCCAGCCAGCAAAAAGATGTAGCAAAGTCAAAATCCCATTAAGATTAGAGATGACTAAAGATACATTTTGGTGTATTTTTTAAATTAAAAACAACAGCAGACAACTTTATAAGTAGACATACATTGTTGTCTTTTAATCCTTGATGATTCTTGACTTACTGGCTGGAAACTGAATTACTATATGAAGAGTCTTGTATGCCTTTAAGGCAGTTGTCTTCGGTTTCCTTCAGACATCTGAATCATTACAGGCTCCAAAAATGAAATGGAACAAAGGGATGATAGGGACAAATTTGTTGATATATGTAAACACAGGGCGCGCAGAATCCTTCTCAGTTTCCCTTGCGTTCAGCTCAATGTCATCCCTGAATGCTGAAAGTCTCCCTTTAAATATAGTACTTCTGAATTTGCCAAAGGTGGACGATGGTGCCTGTCATTTTTCTAGATAAGCAAAGTGATGGAAACGCAGTGTTTGGATTGGGGATAGAAAAACAATGGTTCTGAGGCATCTTGACAGAGGAAGATAACAAACCACTTTGCATATTTGCCAGCTGAGAATTGTAGGCTTGGCCGGGAGTAATATAATTATCAACTTTTTAATTTGCTGTGCTTTCAGCTTTTCCTTGCCCCCCCCAAAGAAAGAGGCTTCTAGGCAAACACTCGAGGACATGTGAGAGAATTACACTTTTAATATTATAGAGCTCATTATTTTAATTAATGGCTGCAAGAAGTTGCTGTGAGACAATTTTTTAAACTTCCTGAAATTATCGTTAATATTTGATGAGAGGAAGAGCGCTATCTCCTCAAGTAATGAATTGGTGTGTTATGAAACCAGGTATCCGGCATGTTCTTGGGCAAAATGTGTTAATTTCTCACCGTTTCCAATGACCAGAGCCTCCACTCATGGCTGTTTCCTGCCCACACTGTACAAAGCTATTGCCTGCCAGCTGGTTTTCACCTCTGCCACAGGTTTGTGAAGTTGGCTGGTTCAAAATATCCTCTAATTTTAAAAAGTGAGTGTTGTTAGGTGTAGGAAGGAGATGTGCTGAGGGATTTGTGCGTTACAGAATGATTTAGGGAATAAGCCTGGGAGATTTGGCCAGATGTCAGAGGCATTAGAGAATTTTAGCAGAGAGCTGTCTTTGGTGGATCAAGAGGCAGGACAAAGATCTACAACTAAGTGCAGATGACTTTAAAAACAGTAGCTGTGTAGCTACACGTGTACATCGTGTCACATGTGATAGTTATTGCATTCATAGGCAAGAAAGTCTAGAAGGAATTATGAAATATATGGGCTATTTAAGAATCTCAACTGCAAGTCATATGGGTTTGTTTGGTTTTTCATTTTCATTTATTTATTTATTTTTACTTTTCGTGTTGCTCAGATGGTACCATAGGGAGATCTTCTCTTTCAGTCCTCCAGTATCTGCTTCAGTGTTTCACCTTTGTCAGGTATTCCATTGTCTGCTTCATTATCTATTCCCTTCTCTGTATTCTCTGTTGCATGGTGAACCAGCTTTTGTAGCACCCTTTCTCTGTTTTTTTTCTCTTTTCTGTAATAAATAATTCATTTTCTCTTTAAAAATGAGACAAAAGAAATGCATGAAATAAGCACACGTTTTGTTGGCGGATTAGGCTGTCTTGTACAAAACCTATAAAGAGACTACTTGATTTCAGTGATCATATATGACATGCAAGAAATGCAGGCGTAAATCCAGGCTGTATAGTCCTCCTCCTGTATTGGCACCTGAATTTTGCCTTTAAGGATTGATGAAGAAAAAGCTTAAAGAATACATACTTAAAATGTTATTAATTGGCCGGGAGAAATATCTTTATCCCAAATTATCTGTTGAGAGAAGCAGTCAGAGCCTTTTCTGCCAAAAGGTGGTATCTCTGTGTACCCACCGTAGAAAGTCTTAGAAAGGTACTCAGTTCAGTAGATGAATTGGTCTGGTTGTTTTAATTTGAACATCCAAACAGAACCTGTAACTGTTTATGAAAGAAATCTGTGCACACCTAGTTATCTCCAGTATCCTATGTTCATTTAGGCCTTTCAAAATACACCTTTTCCAATTAATTTCAGTCAAGTTTCACAAAGGGGAAAAAAAAGCATATTTTAATAACAGCATGTAAAATGTCTTTTATAAACAATATCTGAAAATTATTGTACAAATGAACTTTAACAATTCTACAAGTTATTTTGAACTCATATGTTATGGATGCTTTTTTTAGTTAACGTGTAAGTCTCAGTGGACATAATTAATAGTGAAGTTGTTCCTTTTATTCAACAAGATGATATTCTAGTGCCCCTGAAAGCAAGGGCATTTTTTTCTAATTAATATCTCTTCCTGTTAAAAAAAATAAATGAATAAATAAAATACAACTAATGTGAAACTTCTCGAATATGATAGTGGCCACATTCTTTGCATGACTGGAAGGCAGCTGCTAAGCATACTGTGAGGTAGTACCTCAAAAACACTATCTGAATGAAATTCCAAGTGTCTGTAAACAGGCATAACTTCATTAAGTTCAGAGGAATTTTGTTTCCCTGCTGTAGTCTTGAAATGGCCTTTATTATCATGCAAGATATTAAGCATAGCAGTAAGTCACTGACTTTCTTGTTTTCGAAAAGCTTTTATAGCTTTTGAATGTACTGTAAACAAGAGTGGGGTAGATTGTCAATTTACAATGATCTAATGGCACCATTGCAGCAGAGGTGTGTTATTAAGCGACACAAAGAATCTTCGAGTCTATGCTGCGAACTCTGGAGTCATTTGTGTCTTTTGTTCTGTGACATGCTGCAACTAATATGGAGATTCATTTTGCTAATTATGTGAATAAAGGAAGTGTGGCGAGGGAGACAAAAGAATATTTCTCTTTCATTTAAGTCTGTCACTAACAAACATTCCTTTAAGGCTGCAGTTCTCCCAGCCCTTCAGAAATAACTGTTCTCTTTTGTGATTGGAAAAGAAGGTAAGAAAAATCCTATCCATTAAGGAAGAGATCTCCCTCCTGCCCATCCACCTGGTTTTTCGGGGAGCTGGGTGTTAAGAGAATAAGAATGTAGAATTACGCTATCTGTATGAAAGGCAGTAACTAGTGTTTACCAAGTTATTCCTTCTTGATGTAGCTTTGCTTTCTTCCCAAATGTGGTTGTTTGGTTTTTTTTTTTGGTTTTTTTTTTTTTTTTGCGTGCAGAATTACTTACTGTTCTGGAAAGCTTTGCTCTGTGATTGTGGCAGCTGAGTCTAGAAATGGTGGCTTCACTAGGCCCAGGAGAGGCTGTAATTGAGAGGTTTTTAGTCTAATGTGACAGGCTTAAGAGTTGTGAAAAGCCTGATACATTCTGAACAAATCTTCCCAAGCACTATCATACTGACTGGTTACTAGAAGCTAACTGTATTCAAACCCCTGACAGTTCTCCCAGCATTGATATTCAACCTTTTATATAGGCACTCTTTCTGTTTTCCTTTGTACCACTTCAGTAGGGCATGGTAAAGTTTGTGTAGCTGTCATTGTAAATAGATGTGAATTTTCTATAATTGTGCGTGTTACTTGTTTATAATAGCCTGGTACACAGTCCAGCAATATGACTCTCTCCATTGACTGCAACAGATTTTTTTTATCAGACCCAATATAATGAACACACAGAGGTGAGAGAAAACAGCAAAATCTAAAAAGTGAATCTAAAGGCAACAGAAGGATCTCTACTGAGCTCTCAGTGCTAAACTATAGAAAACCCACACAGAGTATCCTGCATGGATTCACAACTGAAAAATATTTACTGAGTACATTTAACCAAATGGATGTAAGTACACATAATCCATTTACAAAACATTTACAACTATTGGGTAAATTGAGCTCATTGTTTGTATGGTTGTCTCTGCAATCAAACTGTAATCATGTGTAAACTGTGAGCAACCATGTGCAGTTCATATGCAATTATTTACAAACTGGTTTTGTGAAATCCAATTGTATTACCAGTGATAATGAACTTCAGCATGTAATAGTTTGTTCTGAACATCTTTCAAATGCTTCAGTGCATTCTCCCTATTTTATAGCTTTCTAAATTTAAAAATATATTACCATTTAATATACCTTTCTGGATTACCTTTCATTCCATGCCAGAAAATCTGCTGCCTTGTCATAACCTCCATTTTTCCATGCATACTCGATCACCTCAACTCTAGCTCAAATGTGGATTTTGTGTTGTCATAACAAGTAGCAACCCCATGGGTTGACAATACAGCAAGAGAAGTTTTAAGCTATTTTACTTTCTTTTCAAGGCTGCTAAAAAGTGTATATTGTTTGCCTTCGTACCGATCCATAAGCTTTCAAACCTTGAGCAGTCAGTCAGCACAGCTTTATAGATAGTGAGAAATGAAAAGTAGTATTAATGTCAGTTCTTTTCAAATTCCTCTTTGTAGTTTCTCTGGGAAGCAAGTCACAGAAAGACTTCATGAAGTGGTGAAGCTGTACAAAAGTTTCATTAATATACTTTGAGAGGACCTCATTATTCTCCACTTTACAGCTTGCACAAAACTACTTAAAACTACTGTGTCAAGTCCCTGCAGTAATGTATCTCCAACCCATAAGCATACCACATTCCATCACAGTGCCCAGTGATAGGACTTCTTTACCTCATTTTTCCACGTCTCATAAAAAACAGCAAAATTCCCAGCCTTAGCCTTATGTAACGATATCATAGTTTTTGCTGACATTTTGTGTACTGTAGATCAAAATGCAGTAGGCACTATTTGGAGGCATAATTTTAGAAGGGATGGTTCTGTGGGTATGAATGCTGAGATTCCCAGAGACTCTGTCTTCCTGACACTGAAGAGTAGGCTAAATGAGTTTTTCCTTCCCTCGTAAGCAGATAGTTGTAACAAGCAGACTTGAGAAGATGGAAGAGAATAAGCAGCTTTTTTCACTCAAGAATCAGTCAGACAGCCACAGTGTTCTACAAGGTATGATTTTCCCTTGTCTATAAATAATTATCTCTGCTAAGACAGAGCTAGTCAAAGAAATCCTGGAGACCAGGAGAGGAAGAAGAAAACAAACTCGAGCATGGTCTGAGAAACTAGCAGTAAAGAGGGACCCAAACCTATCCTTTATTTTCTATATATTAAAATATATTTCTGGTCTGAATGTCCTAATTTAAATAGTAGTTGTTGTTTTTCCTTTTATGGGTGTATAAGTTCATTCAGATTCTTTATGAAAAACTTTTGTACGATCCATCCTGAAAGAAAAATGTCGTAGAACAATAGTCTGCTGCTAAGGGAAAAATGTCAAGGTGAAGTCTGACCATAGATCATCTCTAAACGCTGAGGCACGAGGATTTCAAGGGGGAAGGTATTTATCATGTGATATTGTTCTATTACAATGACTCTATATTTTTGTTCTGCCAAGTGATTGATGCATGCTGTGTGTAATCATTCTTTTAGTGCACTAGTATGTCAACTGTTCACTGTAGCATTGTTAAACAGCTGCATTCAGATGGACTGCTACAAAAGGCTTGTGTTGGCTTCAGCCAGTCTGACAACAGTACATCATGAAAATGCCAGAATGTAGGTTCAGTATTTACTCATTAACAGGCAGTACTAAAATGCTAGGTTATCCATCACACTTCTGAGCAACTTTCTTAAAAACTTGTTAATAAAGATCATTGACAACATGGATGGGCATCTTGGGTGAAACACAGAAAACAGTGCACAAACTAAATGCAATGGATGTATAGCTTGAGCTATGATTGGAGATGGGTGAGCTGTTCAGTATGTTATCTGCCAAAGCCACCGCAAATAGGTGCACCACAGCCCTGTCTCTTGACAGGGCATGGGACACTTTTGCTCCCAATGTCAGATTAGCAGGGCAGTATTACACACACAAAGCAGTGTTTACTGTCACGGTCATGCACTGATGTTTCAATTCTGTGGTTTGTTGTTTTATTTGTTAGTGAGTGGAACAGGCTTACCTCCCTTTGATTAGAAGATGGAGCTGCCACTCATCAGATGTACCTCATAACTACAGGATATTAAGGTGAACTCCCAGTCAGTTGAAGTTCTCAGGGATGTCAATAGTGAAAATCATCAAAGTAACCCACTGAGAATACATTTTTCTTCATTGTGAAATAGGACAATTTATAACAGAAGAACATTAATAAACCTTTGTTTTCAACAGACTTTTTTCAGGAGCAAACATGATAAAGTGATCCTGATTTGTGTAGGAGAATGTTTATTCATTTCTTTGAGTACTTGTGGGAATAGATTTGTTTGCAGGCTAGAGTTTGTATGGAACATTTGTCATGTTTTCACTACCGCTCATATCTTTGAAAACAATCTGTATTTACTTCATGTATTTGTTGCTATTGATTTAAGATTACTGATAATAATGCTAAAATTTCATACTACACAAATGCTTTCATGAGTATACCATATGCCACATAAATATCATTAAGATCCTTCCCTGTTTGGATTGGAATCGTCTACTTGTAGTTGTCAAAAACACTTGCACTTTGCAGTTTTTATTCACCAAGATCTAGCTGTACCCAATATCATGGAACAGCTTTTTAAGAGCTTTGGCTACGTAGCTGCAGAAAAATCTTGACTTGCATTTTTCACTTTCCCAAGATACGAGATTTGGGACTTCAGATAAAAATGCTGTCAGCATACTACTGGAGGATGGTGGATGAATCACTGAATACAATTTGTATATGTAATGGAGGCTACAGCTGAAAAATGAATCTGAAGGAAAATGAAGCAATTTTATTCCCTCTTCTGTGCATCAGCTTCACTGAGTTTTTACTCTGAGCTGTATTGTAATTGTTAATTGTTACACCATAGCACAGACTTCACTGCTCTACTGAGCACATGAGACATTGCTCTGAAGGCATTGCCTGGGTGAACAATCTGCCGCGCAGTGGGAGTACATCCAGTGAATCCTTCTTTAAGAAAGGGAGAATGCCATCCCCTTTGCAAATTAGTGATTTTCTTTTTTGGCTGGCTCTGCACATTGGTAAAATAGATTAGCTACCACAAACTTTCCACTTAGCAGGAAATCATGAGAGAAGAGGATGCAGTGAGAGGTTTTATAGGGAGCTATGCTGTACTTCTGAAAACCCATTTAGCAGGGAGTAAAAGGTAGAGTGGAATGTTTCTTGCTTTTATTGCTTCCAGTATTGTTCAAGTAAGGACCAGCTACATTTCTGCCTTGTTTAAAGATTGTGCACAGCCTACTAGGAAACTGTAATGGCTATATTTCATTCCATTTGGAAATGGCATTGAGAGGGCTTGAAACGTATCAAAATATGCATTTCTATCTTCCTGATACACTAATCTTAAATAATTTGATTATAATGGAGATAATAATAGGAAAATGACTTAATCTTTGCTTTCTCAGAGGTATTCTTGGCTATTATTCTGCCTTTCTACATCGAGAACTCATTCAGAAGTAGTATATTGAATAGATTGTTCAGAAAAGAAGGTCACTTTGTTGTATTTCAACAACATTCAAACAACTAAACTGACGTTACTTCTGCCCCATTGCACGGAAGGAGATAGTGAGTTTAGAATATTTTTTCCTATGGTTTATTTTTTGATGTGCCATAAACTTTATAGCATCTGTAGAACTTTTGAAAACATTTAATCCACCTTCTAATTGAATACAGCAATTCAATACTGCTAGTAGGATTGGGACTCCCAGGCTTGATCAAAAATGCTGTGACTGAAACCCAGAATAAAAATCCTGTATAAATTCAGTTGACTCCAGATTCCAGAAAGTGCAGTGTGTTCTGTTTAAGTGAGTAACTTTCTCCCCATTGAAAAATCATGTTTGTGAGATGGTTGCGTTATGAGGCTTCAAGTGCCTTCTCTCACAGTGTCCCCATAAAGCATAACCTCTCAATTGCATATAACCCTGCATTGCTTGCCTGGCTGCAGGGTGTCAGCAGGAGGGTGGTTGCCTTTTCACCAGCCTTCCTTTGGACCATGTTCTGGTACTCTCATCACTTCTAGTCTGTGGTATAAGGTAAAAATGCATGCAACCAAACACTAGGACTAGTCATCAGCTGTGTAAATCATAGCCCTGGAAACTTGGGACAGTCCTTCTGGCAGAAGGCTACTTTTTTAGAAGATTAAGAAATAATGAAATATACCAATTTTATTCTGGTAGAATGTTTCAAAGCATTTTTGGGTGTGCAGTCACATCTTTGTTTTTTTTTTTTTAGTGTTAGTGGGAAGTTTAAAGTGTTAAAGTAAATAAGGCTCTGGTCTTTGGGTCAAGCTGAATATTTTTCTTAACTCATTACGTGGCTTTGTGTTTTCCATCTCACTTATTCATTGTTTCACGCAGTGATGTTGAGCTTCTAACTTTTCTACAAGAAGAATGTTCTCATACTATTGTTCGTTTTCCTATATCTTTTTACAACAGATTTTCAGTCCCACTGGGCTGGCACCAATTGCAAGAATATGTTACTTGCATTTATTTTTTGTTTTACCACATGGTCTCTCAGGGATTTTGAAGCTTGCAAGACTATGTAACTATAAAAATGAAAAAGATTGGGAGTTTTGGGCTGTATCGAACGTACTTTTTATGGCTCGTGCTCTCTGAAAGTCATGCACAATCAGGTTTCAGACAGTGCTCAAATATATCTGGAGTCAGTATTATACCACTGACTCCATTATTAGCTGTTACAGTCCCAGGGCTGGGAGAAGCAGGCCACATCTTTTTGCTCATGCAACATCTAAAAATGTTGGCTATTGTGGGATTTCATTTAAATCACGCTATGGAAGAACAGGCAGCCTAGAAAAATAGATTTGTTTTGTCCAATGACGAATTATATTTTTGTCAATTTCACTGGGAACTTTTGACCCACTGCTGCTGTTGCTCTTGCAAAAAAGTGGGTGAGTGCTCTCATGTAAACATTTTCTAGACCATTACACCAGAAGTCAAGAGAAATGTGGGGAGGAGTATATTCTGCTTTCCTGTTAGAATAACATTCATGATTGAGACCAGAGTTTTCAAGCTGAGAGTTCTTTGTGAGGAGCAGGACAATATTGATACTTTCAGAGTGACAGAAGTCAGGTTCTACCCTCTCTTAGAGAGGGAGAAATATGGCAGAGCAAGATCTAATCCTTCTCAGCACCTGGCCTGGCTACTTAGAAAAAGTTTAGATGATTAAAATCAAGCACTGAATTTATCCCATTTACAGTGGTTAATGAGTCCCCATTTACACCAGAATGTGATATGCTTGGCAGGAAAATGAAGCATGCTTTGTGTATATTAAAGAGCATTTCCTCATGAGAAAGAAGCTCTAGTCCTCTAATGATCATTGTGGCCCAGAACTGGGCACTCAATTCTTGTGTTTAATTCCCATCTTTAAATCCTTTCTTTTGATATATGTTCTGGACACATTATTATTTTTTTTTTTCAGGAGTGCATGCATGTTGTTTGGAGGAATAAATCAAAACATTCCAGTAGAAAATGATCACTAAACCTGTGGTTCCAAGGAAATCCAAGTTAACTCTAGCTTGAGCACTGGCTCTTCATAATGAGAACCTGTTCATATAATGGGCCAACATCCTAATTTTTACAAAACCTTTACCACTATTGGAAGACAATTCTGGGTGATTTAGTATGCACTGGAGGTTGTACTGGTATAGCTTGAATCACTGAAAAAATGTTTGCCTTTTTCTAGGCATATATATTGATCTTATGCTTTTTTGTCCGGATACAGTAATGCTTTTTCCATCTCATTGGAACTCTTTGAACAGTTGTTGTAACTTTTGGGGGAAAAAAATTCTGTTCAGACTCTCCAATGGTATGTTCAACAGCCAATAATTAATTTTTTGGAATGAAAATCATTGTAATGGAATTGACCTTTCCCCATAGCAATAAGTTCAATCACTTCCATCTGTCAAAATCTCTTTGCAGGATTTTAATTAATGGTAAAAAATGATTGTTTCCCATGATGATGAGATACTGAGAATACCAAATACCTGAGTGCTTCACTGTGTTCTGGCAGTGTGAAAAAAACCCTCCAAGATGAGTACAAATTTCCTGGAGCAAAATCTGGAATGCAGTAGAACCTCTAACTTTTCCCAGTTGATCCTGAAGCCAGAAAATAATGAAAAATCATTAATCTTGCTCAGCGGGGTGGGAACTGATGAATCCAGCTTTCTAAAGAGAAGCTTTGCATCAACATGGCCACCTTCTTTCAGAGAGCTGTGTGAATTACATGTACATGAAAATGACTTAATCCTTGTTTTGCCACCCACATTCTAAGACAGTCGGCATTAGCTGAAGTAGAAACCGGACTACTGCCATGTAATTGTAATCAAATCTATATTCAATATGAAGCTGCTCAGATCCTCCCTGTATCTTGTTGCCTCTTAAGCAGTGTATGTTTTCTCTCACTGGAAGGCACAAGTTAAAGAATAACTAAAGGATAACTTGCATCCCTTGTGCAGCTGACCAACTGAGCATTAGCTGGGATGCATCATGCTCACACAGAGTCACTATTAAGATCACTGCTTTCATACCACGCCTGCTGTGCTGGATGGGCACCACAAAGCAGGATGAGTTTGCAGTATGCACAGGACTATATGTGACTGTATGTTTTTACTGTCCTGAAAATTCCAAGAAAGAAAATTTCTTCCTGATTTTTTTGCTGCTACCCAGACTTCTAAGGTTTTTCAGTTATCCTTGTATATAAGTTAAGACTCCATAGACTTTCACAGCTGCTTATAAACATTAGTCAAATAAGAATAATTACAGATGCCATCTACAGAAGTAGATTTCCAAGTCCTAATACTGTGATGAGTCTGAAACCCCACAGTAGTTTAGCAATACTCAGAGGCAGCTATCACCATATGTACTGAACATTCTCACCATGTGAAAGCACAGCAGTTATAATACACTAGACTTTCAGGTGTGGTTGGTGGTTTCGTTTCTTTTTCATTATCCCTGCTAATACTCTTTGTTTTCAACTTCAGGCACATTACAGCAGGCTCAGCAGTTGCTGCTAAAAGGTGGCTGTGCACTGCATTTGTATCTCAGTTCACAAAAGTCAAGCTGATAGTATAACAAGACAGTGAGGAGGGTTTAGATCAGACCCAATTTTAGTTATTGAGCAAATAGCAGCAGTGCTGCCAGCCTTCATTACATTGCAGAGACAGATGGTCTGGACTGAGAGACCAGCAATTAATGTACAATGTGTTCTTTGTTGGCACTTACCACAAAGGGATTTTTTTGTGTATATAAACTGTCTTATTCTTAAAGCTTATTTTGTTTTGTGACACTAGTGTCTGTGTGGAGCTGCAAGGAAATAGCTCCATATAGACATGAAGTGGGAGTTCTCTTTCTCTCAGCTTTCATTCAACATAGTAATGATTGAACTTTTTAATTTTGAAACATTTTTTGTTGTCATAGTCAAATATCTGTAACGTATCTTCTGCATTAAAGTTAGTTCTCTGCCTTCTAGTATTTCTCTTAGGTTGAGAATTTAAAAATTCCCATCAGGCAAAGAGTAGTTCTCCTTCTTGCTTGGTAGGTAGAAATTTATGATGCTGGAATGAATGTATGCCTTTGGTCCAGATGCTTGCCTGGTGAGAACTGGTAAAGTTTTATACTCCGCTGACTAGCTGAGAACATGGCTCATTATTTTTTTTACGTTACTCTCTAGTTCTATTACTGGAACTTTGATTCATTCAATAAATTGAATCCAGAATTAAATGAGCCAGATGTATGACTCAAAGCTATACCTGGTTCCTTGACTGTTCTTCAGCTATATTATATCCTGAATACCAGTTCTTTTGGTTATAGCTGGGTAATTCAGGATATGTTTTGCCTACCAATTAAGACACACATAAGCAACTTCTCAGGATTCCTGTTAAAACCAGAATGCCTTTGGAAAAATGTGAGACTCAGATCCAAATTCAGGCCTTAATTTAAAGCAGAGGTGGTAGTCTGCAAAGCTCTTTTCATATTAATGCTCCTGCCTCTGTAACTTAGTAGTATCACTTCCTTCAGTGAAGTTGAAAGTTTTTTTAATTCTCTTTGGGGTATATAGGAGCTTCTTTTATCAGGATGGCAAGCCTCAGATATTGAGGAGATAAATATGAGATCATGTAATCAGAGTCAGCATCATAAGCAAGAGATGAGGTAATGTTCCAGGATAATTCTTGGAGACCTTTCTCTTCAACTGTATACTTTTAAGATTTAATTTTATTATATTCAGTGGAAGAGAAAAGGCAGATGAAAGATTGGTCTGTAATTATGAGCTATGATAGATAAAAGTATGGTTTTTCTCTTCAAGTAGGCAGATTTTCTTAGGCAAATTTTTCAATGACGCGAGTCAATGGCTCTTCCCTTATACCATCTATGTTTGCATGAACTTTTAAATAGAAAATGTAAAATGAAAATTTTTAAATGGAAATTTGTGTAAAAGTATGAATGACTCCTATAAGAATTTGTTGTGCAGTTCTTGGATTACATTCTGTGGCATTGCACTGGAGCTGTTCATCCTAGTATCACGCATATTTCAACCCCAGTTACTCTCAGTTCATGGCTATCTTTCTAAGCTATAGTGATTGTTGTACTATAAACAGAGAAATGTCTTTAGGTAACCAATATTGGCAGATGCTGCTGATACAGTGGCTTCATCTTCTAAGATTACTACTTTTTTAATTTAAAGCTCATGAAATTCTCAGTGTTTCTTCTTGTGTACTGTGTGATTCCGTGGGGAAAAATGTGTCTGGGAGCCAGGCATACATACGATAGTGGTGTTCTTCAGCTTATGTCACTTTGTTCATTGTTTCATGGAAGAGATGCATTTTGCGTCTAGGAATTGTTTATTGTATTTTTTTATTTGTTATTTATTTTTTATCTCTGGCCTCTTCTCCAGAATTGCTTCACACAGGACTCCAACTCTTTAGCTTCTAAGAAGCATTTGTGTAACAATATTCCACTTAAATCATTACTTGCTGTCCTGTTTTGTAGTATCCTGAAATAGCAAATAAAAGCAACAGTATTAGAATTACCTCAGTCAACATACTCCGTTCCAACCAGCAGCATATTTCCTCTTCCACATGCACGGTGAACAATAGCTGTAGAGCTACTTGTGAAGTACTTGTGATAGTTACTATACAGTTCTCTGTGAACAGAAAGGAATTAACTAACCAGTGTCTGCATCAATCTCACATATCAGACTATATATTTTTCACACATTATATATGGAGAAAAGGGAAGCAAGAGAGGTGTTGACTCATAAACCTGTCCAGGCTATCAGCAGAGATGTCTCAAAGGCCATAAGTATTTGTCTTTATTCCTTTTCTACGTTATGGATGTACTAAAATATTATGAAGTAATATCAGTATTATATACAAAATTTCAGAGATACTGATTATGTTTCCTGCATATGGAATGGAAAATCTGGACTAGCAATAAACTATCTGGCGAGACATTCACTGTTATTATTATATAATAACTGTATTTTAAAGCATTTCACTTCCGTCCAGAATCAAAAGCCAATGAAAATATTAATTACACTGCATAATCCTCTTAAAACATTTGTTAAATAAAAAGCTTTTTTTTCTTCCTATGCAGACTGAGCCTTTAGCTGTCCCTGTCCTTATTTTGGAGGTAAATCCCCTTCACTTGAATGTTCAGTAGAGCACAAGGCAATAGGAAATGGAATAGTGAGTGTCTTTTCCTCTCTAATGACACTTTGGGCATTAGTCTGTCTTTAACCTTTTGATATTCAGACCACATTAGTTGGTGATTTTAATAATGAATTGAGAACTGATTTCAATGTTTAAAACATATGGATTTGCTTTGCATAAAGGACTTAGAAGTTGGCATTGGAGTGTTTTTTTTTTTCCCTCAAAGCAAAACAAGGTGCTTAATTTTAAAGATTTTCAACTTTATATTTTATGGTAGAATAGGGCCATTTCCATATCCCAGGAATTTCTTAAACCAGTAGGAGCATGCAAAGCCTGATTTTGAGTGGATATGATGGGAGTAGCCAACCAGGTAATTTAGTAAGCACCAAGTGGTCTGTCAATGTCATTATAATGCCAAACTAGCAGAGTAATAGGGAATTAATTCAACAGGGACTTTTGGGTTAAATTGTCCTCTTCCTCATGTTTAGTAAGCTTTCTGTTGGCTTTTAATGAACAATGAAATTAACTTGAATTGTGTAGATTCTGCCTGAGGTACAGGCTTTTCTCATATTTTGTAAGTTATTTGGAATTAGTTTGTTATTATTCATTGTAATTGCTGATAACCTCCAGTTCCTTGATGTGTTTTCCCATAGAAATCCAAACCGAACTGGTTTAATGATTTCATATTAGGATTCTAGTTATGCTCATAGCAGTGAGCAAAGAACAGGATATCTCCGGATTATCGTGATGGTTGAGAATTACTTTCTCATTACAGACTAATTTACTGTGCTGGAATCTCAGTATACTGTTTTACTACCACTGCTTTATGAAGTAGTTGGCAGGAGCTTTAGTGCAGCTCTTGCCATTTGGAGCACTTGCCTTATTGATAAAAGGCAGTGATTTGGTGTAATGAACAGAACTCAGCTCTGTACCTGCTGCAGTCCAGGCCCAAGGAGTGGGGTGTGGGGAATCATTTAAGTGCTCATACAAGTGGCGAATGGGCGCAACTTCCTCCTGCATCCTTGGTGTAATGGTACCATATCCAGTCAGAAATGAAATTTCCACAGTCCTGAAACAAAGCAGTTGCTTTGGTCTAATCTGCTTTACATGTTTTGAGAGTGCAGACAGATTACAGTATCCTTCTCTCACTTGCTTGGATAAACTATAGGAAGTGCAGGAATTCTGTAGTATGATCTGTTTTATTTTATGATAATTCCAACCTGAACCTGTTTGGGAGAAGTAAGCTTTCAGAGGTTTTTTTCTCTATGTTTTATACAGTTTACTCTCTCTAATTCCCTTTCCCGCAAGAGAGCTGTGGCATGGTGCACAAGGAAAGAAGAGGCTGAAGGGGTTAATTCAGACCCAGTGTGGAATGGGACAAGGTACTGGTAGGGATGACAGCAGTCCTGAGAGTCCATATGTGCTGGACTGGGTATGTTTAGCTAGATATGATACCTGCCTCACTTAAATAATAAACAATAATATCTGTATGTCCATACTGAGGAAGAAATGCAGAATGTTTCTCCTGATAGTTTAATGTTTAGCAACATGACACAAAGATTGCACTATATTTTCAGTGACAGTATACAGATAGTGTTTTGAATTCTCAGTGTGTGTTATACTTGCTTAGCTGTTTTGGAAAGCTGCTAGGCTTTATGGCAGCAGCATACAATTGTCTGTAGTAATTTCTACTGATTTGGCTGCAAGCTGCTTCAAATGATTACTTGAATGTGTTTTTGTGTTTATTTTTTTTGGTGGTGATATATTTTTTCTTTTTAATATGTAAAAATGCATGGTAACTTAGCAGCTATATAAACAAGTAATTTGAGAGACAAGCAGTTCACATTTTTTTTTTTTTTGTGACAATATGCTGAGGAATTCTGTAAGATTAAGTAACATCAGTCAATTTCCTCCAAACTGCAAGATCTTTACAAGGTTGGCCACTTAAATGAGTTGAGGGTTTTAACAATGCCTTGAAGTGAATGATCATTAAAAAGATTGAGGGCATGTCAGACATGATTTAGTGCTTTCTGAATGTCAGATAACACCGATGCCATACAACAATACAAGTTATTTTAATTTCTGTGGCATTTTAAAGGAGTTAACTTTGTGATTTTATTGTAGGATGTAATGTGCAATTGTTAAAACATCATCAAACCGATTGCTTTATTTGATTTAAAATGTCATATTCAGTACGGTGATTTTCACTCATTAACATTAAACTCAGAGAACCGTATGTTAAAACAATCTTGTCTATTGAATGAGTGCACTCAGTTAAATAATATGAGCAGAAAAAATGTGAGACTTTCTACTAAACATTTTTATCTCCTTTCTAAAAATCCTCTAAAATTCATTAGGACAAACCTAATCCGGCAAATGGTAAATCATTCTATTTATAGATTGCGTGGCATTTTGATATTAAAATGCATAAAATCTGCCAATAGTTTAGAAATGAAGCATCAGCAAAGAGGATTATTGGTCTACCTAAATAATAATACAACCATTAAGAGGATAACATTTTCCAATTGCAATTACATGCCTTAATTTTAAAGAAGCTATCATTTACAATAATTTGGCAGATTCAGTCCATATTTCTTTCACAAATTTATTTCTTCATTATGCCTCAAAACAAATTTATGGTGCATTTATGTTTGTGAAGATAATTTGCTTAGTTTATTGTGAATGGAAATCAGTAATTACATACAATCTCATTTTCTACAGACATAAAGTTAATTCATGGTAGTAATTTTACACTGAATATTAGCCTGTGTTAGTTATGATGAAAATGTTACTGTGGCGAATGCTCTATTACAGTATAATTTCCTTGGACTTGGTGGAAAGGAAATAGCAACTTAGTAAATAACACTTAAGTCATTGATTTTTGCGATGGTTTGGGGTGATTCTACAGACTTATTAATGACTGTGGGAGAAGTCCTTGTCTGGCCCTAAAATCAGAACTATTTTTGGTGAGTAGGCAACAGAAGCTTATTAAAGGAAAAATAAACATTTCAAGAAGCGTAGCAGTACGTATGCCCAAGCAGATGCTGGTAGTAACCCTTTGATGCTGCTGATGAAAGTACTACATCCATTTCTCCAAGGGATTTGAATGGAATCCCATACTTTAGAGATCTAAGACAGGACAAAGCTTAATAAGATGTCTGAAGGCAGTAATTCTGTGTTAACCTCCATGACAATTTCTTTGTTACAACAAGTCTTTTCTTGTTACGTGATGTCAAAGGCTAGACCTTTTGTGAAACATATTGTCTCACATTTGTGAAGTGCAGGACAAAACCTACTCATTTTTTCCTAGTTTACATAGAAGTTGTGCTGAAGCACAAAAAATTCTTGGGGAAGGAGGAATCAAGGAAGCAATATTTGAGGTTTTATTTGGTAGCACTGTAGATCTATATGCACTGATGATCTGGCTCTTAAATGTTTTGATGTCCACTGGTGAAACTTTTGTCCTGTGGAGTGACACAGCTAAGCTGTCATCCGCCCACTCTGTCTTGCCTTACACTAAGGCATGTAGCTCTCTGCTGTAGGAATTATCATTTCCTTGTTTGGGGGAAGAGGGAAATAAGGATAATGTACTGTTCTGGAACTAATTTCCATGGAGATTGGGTAATGCTAAATTGTCTTAGTCTTCTAAAGATGATGCTAGCAGAAAGCTTGCGTTTTTCCAGCTGTACAGAAGGAACATGAATCTGTCATTAGCCCTTATATCACAGAATGTATAACAATATTATGCACTGTAAAATATCTGCCATCTCATCGAAAGAAAATTAGGTTTGGCACACTCTGGATGTGTAGAATAGTAGTATTATTTATGTGTTTATGCTATTAAGAAAAAAATGCTTAAATTAGAGGAATCTCAAAAATTACTGTATGTATTGCTTTATGTAATCCCTAAGTTGTTATTGCACCGAATTTATGGAAGCAGGTAGACATTTAGAACTAACTGTCATTTAAAATGCACACATGGAAATCTACTGGCTATTGAAAAGGTTGATTTTTCAGGTACAGTTGTTATAAATTATTTCTGATCTCTGTAATATTGTCAAAATGACAAATTTAAGAGTCAGCAGTTTCCAAAATAAGTGTTTTTTTAATTGCTTGTTCGTTTTTAACTGCAGCAGCTTTTAGATACTCAGCTTAAATCCTGTTCTTGATTTCAATGTGCCGTGCTCCCTCTGTAAGAGTTAGATGGTAACCTAATGCAAGAAGCATCAGAACAGCGTCGTTGGAGATGTACGGCAGAAGGGCCTGTGTTGTATAAATTTAAAATGAGAACTATTTAACTATGCATCGTCTCTGTTAATCATTGAGAATTTTTCACCTCTCCTTTACCAGAAATAGGGAGGGAAGAGGGATATTTAGATGAAATATGTGTTTTTACCAGTTGAATTCCAGAGTGCAATCCAGATGTTCTCAGGTGAGAGTTCACTGCTGACACAAATTACTGAACAGCTGCAGCTGTACCAATCATTGCATGGAAATTCCATACTTACATGTAAAATATACATAGATAACATTCATTTTCTGGAGCAGAATATGCACAAAATTAATTCGTGTAGTTTAATATTTGGACAGATGTTAAAAGGATAAAGAACCACTATTAAGGTTTGGCAAAACCCATGAAGTATCAAGAAATACTGCTCTCTCTAAAGCAGCTTTAAAAACGTGTATTGTTGTTCCTGTTGTTTGTTTGCTTTCTTTTTGTTTTTATCAGTATGTATTGAATTAACTTTNAAATGAGAACTATTTAACTATGCATCGTCTCTGTTAATCATTGAGAATTTTTCACCTCTCCTTTACCAGAAATAGGGAGGGAAGAGGGATATTTAGATGAAATATGTGTTTTTACCAGTTGAATTCCAGAGTGCAATCCAGATGTTCTCAGGTGAGAGTTCACTGCTGACACAAATTACTGAACAGCTGCAGCTGTACCAATCATTGCATGGAAATTCCATACTTACATGTAAAATATACATAGATAACATTCATTTTCTGGAGCAGAATATGCACAAAATTAATTCGTGTAGTTTAATATTTGGACAGATGTTAAAAGG
>PPHD01001331.1:26906-41266 GCA_002909625.1 Bambusicola thoracicus
TTTTTTTTTTTTTTTCCCAATGAACTGCTAATAGAAGCTTCAGTTTTGAACTGACATAACAAGAGGAGATGGGAAAATGGGGGTGTTGGAGTTTGTTATGCAAGAATTTGCAATGCAGGGTTTTAATTTTGGTTAGATTCCTTTGCTAGCATGAGAGGTTGATGTAAATATATATTTATATCTATCTATCTATTTATTTTTCCATAAATTGCAAGAAGAAACCTAGCTTATATGCTCATACTTTATTTACTGACAACCTTTACAGTATGTGAATCAAAAGTGATGGTCTCTTTTCCTCCAGGGGACAAATTTCAGTGCCATGTCATGCCCTAATTGAGGAGAATTTTGCTAGTCTCAGCTCACTTTCTGGTACTTCCAGTCCATATTAGATATTACTATGGAAAAAAAAAAAAAAAAAAAAAAAGGAGGGACAAATTGACAGCATCTGATAGTGAGAGTCCTTGGAATTGAATTAGCTGCTCAGACAGGACTGAGGTCATTGCTGGGACAGCGTAACAAAATCATTTTATTCATTGGTTTTTCATAGTATCTGAAAGCCAAGAAGTCCCTGCTTCTTACTCAGCTGTGTCAGTGTCAGAACAAAGAGACATGATACACTGGCGTGAAGAACAGTTTTCTATTAATGAGTGTTAACTGTATTAAGGCTTGTTTATATAATGGTAGAGGATTGATAAAATAGGGAAGTTTTTCATGTGTTTGGTTTGTGATATCTTGATTTGGAATGAGAAATTGATAGCTCCAGAACTACTTGCTTTATTATTTGCTGACATAAATGATCTTGGGGCTTTAGTTGTGTCACTGTCATGTGTTTTCCATTGGCTTTAGCATTAAGTCAGAGCATGTTCTTTAGTCAGTATACCTTCAAGACAAGGCAGATACCTTCTCTGCTTTAAAAATTAGTAGTTGAAATGGATGGGGGTTTTAATATGTTAACAAACCAGCTCTGCTTCTCACTGAAGGCGCAAATTCATATAATGGCAACAGAACAGTCTTATTTTGTGCAGGGTTTTTTGTTTGTTTGTTTTTGGTTTAACATGCATAACTAAACAACAACAACAGCAACAAACAAACAAAAAAAACCACACACTAAACCCACCCCTAAGCCAAAACAGAGAAACCTGCAAATATGGGGCCAACTTACTGTGTGTTTAGGTATTGTAGACGTGCTATGTACTGTTATCACGCTATTCTTTGCACAGCTTATAATTTACTACTTCTGCTCATGTCTATAATTTATAGTCTCTTTCATATACCTGGAGTAAAACATTATTAGGTAATGTTATTCATGTGGCAGAAATATTGACATGTTTTGCATGCTGTCTGAAACTGAAACAGAGTAGAACTGTAGCAAAAATCAAATTGGCTACTGGTTGAAAATTAGTTTTTTCCTTTTAGCCCCATCAGAGACAAACTATTACCAATGTGAAGTTTGCACTGTGAAGCAATGTTTCTCTGGTTGTGGTGTGCTACCAAACAAGGGTTATTTGTGAAATAATTGCCTTGCAGAGAAAATGCTCCTCAGGGTAATACTTAATTTGTAAAAATCTTACTGATGGTGAAATACAATCCAGGTAATACTAAGCTGGCATTTCAATAGTGTTGCTGCTATGGTAAAACTTCTGTATAATTACCTCAGTTAATTTCAGACAAGTATTTCTGATGCAAACCAAAACATTCTTATTGTTCTCAAAACATGCGAAATCCCGGTCTCCACTGATGCTTGAATTCCCTTCTGTCCACTTATACCTTATATCAAGGCAATAATGCAGCCTAGGATTTAATTCCAAGCCTTTTAAAAATCTCCTTCCCAAGTGCATTGAGAAAAAAGCACTAGCCGGTGTTTAATTATCTCCTGCACCAGCAGCTCTGCCCTTGGCGAGCAGAAGATTATTTGCCTCACGTTGTCAGCAGCCCACTGGATTCTCCGTGCGCTCTCTGACCCACTTGCTGGGCATCTGCAATGACAACACAGGCAGGAGCAGGAAAGTGCTTTGCAAAAAGAAGGTGGCGACATCAATAGCACCAGCATGGAAAGAGGGAGGGCTGCTTTCTCACATTTTTCAAGTGCTTTGTAGGCTAGCACAATTAGAACCAGGGGAGAAACATGATAGCATCCACTCAACTTCACTGAAACACTCTGACCTGGAGGGTTTTTCTGCTGCGCCTGACCATTGCTGAACTGGTTTCAGCTAATGTCTTTGGGATGCTGTCAAAGTGTTCATGCTGCACTTTGCATTTTTAATATTTGAAAGTACTTTTGCACTGAGAAGCACTACTCCCTTGGTGTTGCTGTGCTAGTAGTGAAATTAATTTAGTTCAAGACAAAACATGTTCTGTTAAGTATTTGTTCAGTATTAAGCTTCTTCCACTGTAGTTACTGGTGGAAGTTGGCTTTATGTCAGCTAGCATTTGTTACAAAAAATGGTTCAAAAGTTGTCTATTTATGGGAGCATGAAAAACTCCAGGTAATGTAAATCATCTTAAGGAAAGAGGAAAGGGAGCTGAGATTCTCATTTTGCTTTTAAAGTTGGAGCTATGAGGCAGAGGTTAAAAAGCTAAGAACAAGTTTTGGATGAGAAGAATAGTTATGAAGTTGATGAATTAATTAGGGTCAAAAATTAAAATATGAATGTGATGCTGTACCTCTTAGTCATTTGAATATACTTAAAATGGATGTGAATAAAAATGTTCAGGCTTACCCAAGCTAAAAATGCCATCATTTTTGTCTGAAGTAGCGAATATAGCTTAAAATGTGTATGTAAATTAAATGCCAGAAATGTCTGATAATTCACAGGAAAATTAAGGCACTTATAATGACAGAGCTGTTTTATCGGTGTGATGATGAGAATTGAACCCAAGCCCAGGCATCAAAGCAATTCAGCAGGCTCACAGCTTCATTTGTACTTGTTGTTCCAGTTTTCCTAATCATAGCCACTCAGGGACCCCGCTATGGGACACATCATTGTCACTTTTACAGTAAATCCAGACATTCTTTAGCAGCTTCTCTGTAGGTAAGAGTTGCACTGTGTTGTTTTGTTTTTATTTTCTTCCCTTGTCAGATACATGTGACAGGTTAGCGCCGATTTTGACTAGATGCTCCATTTTCACTGCCTGCCGAGGCAATTTGCTATCAGTGCACTTTGTTATTTCCTTTGCTTTGTCTTTCTGACCTGCAAGGTGCTTCTTGGCAGTACCTGCTCTTTGAATACAAACATTCTGAAAGCTCTTCAGGCTGTATGCTGTCGCTGTAGTTTTGTAGAGCAGTTTTAATCTGTAAGAACTGGATTTCTGTTTAAGTACCCATTTCTGGCTGCAGGCCACCTTATTTTTTAACAGTCGAGTTCTACTGAGTACATAATATCGCTGTTTAGCTTCAGAACTGTCGGGGCTGGGTGAACTCAAGAAAAAATAGACTTTGCTGTGTGTGATGATCCTGCTTGCAGCCTTGTGGACTCTAAACTGTGCACTCATCTGGAGAACACATCAGTGTTTATGTCGTCTCTTGGCCTTTCAACTATTAGAAGTGGACATGGGAAATTAATGTTGACTTGGAAATGTGTGCTATTTCCTGTTGCTAGAAGTTGTATTTTTTTTTTTCAGAAGTCATAATTTAGAAGTTATTAGTGTACTGCTAAAATAACAGAAAAGAGCAACTGTAATCGTTTCTCTGTTTCCTTCAGGAATTTAGTGAAAATAAAGCTCAGCCTATGTTTCTAATAATACACTTGAAAATGTGAGATACCTTCTCCTGCAGTCTGTGTTCTTTTCTTCTGTTGTCTGTTGAGCTGAGTTAATGGGTTTGTTCACCAGAGACATATGTATGATCTTTTTACACATTTTGGTTGTTTTTTTCCATCCTTTTGTCCATGATACACCAATCTGTTTTGAGATCTGTGCTTGCAGGTTTTTTCCTTGGTGGTTTCTCTTTCAAAATTTTGGAGTGGCCAAGATTGCCTCCTCTTAAGTTTTTTGCAGAACTTGGTGATGTTGAAGTGATGATGAAATGCTAAAGAGCCTATTAGCTTTATAAATGAAGACTTATATAAAAATGGCAAATAGTTAGCCAAGATTCTGTAATCAAGATGTTTAAGTCAGCTGTATTGAATCCTTTATGTCATACACCCACCTTTGTGTCCAATTGAAGTGGCATGTAGCATATTTAAATGCAATTATTAAGTAACTGGTACTTCAGAATGGTTGTATCCCTGGTGAGACCTAGCTCATCTGTGGAACTCTATAGCCTTTACAGTGTAGATCTACTTAAAATTCTCATTTATTGGGTGTTCTCATTTAATAAGCAGTAATGTTCATATGTTCAGTAGCAGAACTGCAATAGAGACCTACACACCCTGATTTCTTAACCCCTTTTCTAAGCACTATAGCTCATTGCTTTCTTCTGGTTTTTGTAGTCAATAATTATTTCTTCTAAAATATGTATGTATTTCAGTAAATGCATGTGTACTGCAAAAGGAACGTATGGGCATCTTATAGACACGCACAGTGAAATAAAGAGTAAGCAATTCAAAATTTTAGTCTAATAAAATACAGCCGTTTAACACTATTCTGATTTGCTAAGCAATGCCTAAGCTGAACAATATTATCAGATCCTGCAGCTGCTCTTTTGTTCAGTCACAGGCTGAAATACAGACGGTAAACAAAAATGGAGCTAAAAAAACATAGCAACAAAGGGTTGAAAAGCTTGATGATGGCTTTTTTTTTTTTTTTTGCTTCTAAACCTACATCTACTCCACCTGTCAAGCCTTTATTGCTTCAGTCTCTATTAAGACAATAACCACATGTAGGGGCGTCAGTACGTACTTTTTAACCAGGGAATGAATTGTTTCCTCAGTGAATATTTTCAGGAGAAGCTTCTGCTGACTCTTTCTGTTCATCAGATACTTAGACTTTAAGGGTGGAAAGGATGAAATCAATTGTCCTGGTCTGGCACAATGCAGTATGCAGTAAGGAAAGCCACATTAGCTCGGAGTGAATTAGCTTGCAGGAGCTGAACTGGCTAAGTGCCCAGGTATCAACCCTGCCTGTCTAACACAGGGAGAAGAATGTAAAGTAAATGCATCGGTACTGCCTGTTACACTCAAGCTAGCTTGAACAGTGTTGCACTGTTTCCTACAAAAGAAAGAGCCTTGCATCTTTTGGCATATTTTTCAATATCAAGTACCTCTTTTCAACAGTTTTCTTCTTGTTTTTAGCTATTATTGTACAGTAGTGATGATTGGCAATATTATTCTTACTTTGTGGTGACTGACAGTTTACCTGTCCTGTAGAAAGACAAGACATGGGGTTTTCTGATTTATTTAAAGGTCCCATCAACCCACTGTCTAATGAAGAAAGCTCTCTTACTGTTAGGAAAAATGGGGGTGAGACTGTGACTGTTCCTGTGTATTTCAGCTCGTACACCTACTTTCTGTCCTCGTTTATGAAAAGTATTCTCCTATAGATTTTGTGAGTGCCTGTAAATTCACATACTAACAGCTGAATTTTTTGTTAAATCATGTTATTTAAATAAAATTTCCATAATAACGGTGTCTTTGTGCTAAAACATTTCTAGGATCCATTAAGTGAGCCAATTCACTAATTCATTGGTGGGTGTTTGTTTCTACTGTAACGCTTATGGTGAGATAGATTTACTACTGACTTAGTTTTTATTAAGAACAATAGAAAGCTGTTGGTAGCTTGCTTGCTGTTAGCCAGCTGTTTGAGGAAGGCATCCAACCCTTATATCACGAAGAGCATGAATTCTGAACATGAAAATAGATTTATTCGTAAATGAAACCTTTTTAATATTTCGTAGGGGATTTTGATAGGAAAACTGTGTGTAACAGTAACTGTCCCCTGAGCAGGAAACATGCTTCATTCTAAAACTTGGTCTTTGCCTTGAAGTCAAGCTGTTTCTGCTATGGTTCTGACTTGCAGCAAACATTTCAGCTGCAGCAAACTTCTACTTAGCAGAGAGTGGTTCTACGGTATAAAAACATTGTTCATATCTGAGTTTGCTGTTGGCTTCCAAGAGCTATCTTTGCAGCTGTTGAACGTCTCTTCTAAAGATCTGAAAATAACTCACAAGGTCATTTTGAATAGTAAAACAGAAAACTGGAGGAAGCAACAAGGTAGTGATCTCGTTTCAATAACCTGAAAGCTAGGAAGGAAGTCCTGAAGTGGATGGCGTGTATTACACGAACTAGCATGTTATTGCAAGTGACATTCTTCTAGCTACTAGCTCTTCTTTAGCTATTGATTAATTTCTGGTATTGACTGTAAACTTGTAATACAAGTATGTATTCTCATTCTTCCTCACACTCCTGTAGTTTCAGTGATGGGGTGAATGAAGCATAAGTGTTTAATAGTCTTAACAGGAATCTAAGCATACAGAAAAGGCCTTGAAAAGTACTGTGTTTGTGTGTGTATATGTGTGTGTGTGCAGAACAGATAGTAGCGACGGCAAACTTGATTGCAGCAGACATTTTTTACAGTCCATTACAGACCCACGACAGTCTCATGGCTATTTTCATTCTAATTTAAGAAGCTGAAGTTTCTTTGCTTTTTCTCCATGCTCCCCCACACCCCAATTTATAAAACTTCTCGAGAGAGTGGGCGTATATCCTGATAGAAACTAATTGCTATGGATTAAAAGAACAAGCGTGCAGCCTCCACATATTATATCAGCACTCAGAGCAGACACCAAAGTTTTTTATGAAAAGGAAATTACATTTGAAGTACTCTCAATATTCATAATCTCTCAGGCTTTCTCAAAAACCTGGGTGCAGCGGTATTTTAATGGTGCACGCTGATTGGTCGTGTGGAGGAGGTAAAATTGGTTTGTCATAGATCCAGAAGTGATAAGGCTGGTTTTGAAATGGAGATTAAGGCTTTGTGGGGGGAAAATGACATTTTTCTTTAATATAAGAAATATTTAACACAGTAATGCTCATTCATTTCCATTTTTATGTGCTTGTTTTATTCTAGACGGGTACACTGGAGGTCAAATGCTCTGAGACATTGTTTCTGAAAGAATTTTCTTCACACTTATCTCAGTACAGAAAGTCTCTCTGTAAAGTATGAACAAAATTCACAGATGCATGGATCTTTGCAGTCGTCTACAAACTGCCAGTAACGCACTGACCTGTATTGCTTGTGGAGTGAGAATGATTGGCCGCAGACCTAGGGAAGGAATGAGAAGCCAAACTTGTACACAGGTGTGAGCTTCATAGGTGGTTTCTGTAAATAATGACCTAAACCACAGCGTTGAACCTGTGTATTCAGATAGTTCCTTTCTATTTTTTTTTCCTCTTGTTTGCTCTCAAAGAACATTTCTGTGCAAAGGACGTTTAGACGTTTCTGATCATTTATAGTCTGTGTGAAAATTCTCAACACAAGTCAAAAGGCGATGTACGTTGATTCTTAGGTAAGAGTAATCCATCCACTAATTTCATACTCTTTTTAAGATTAAGCATTAAAATTCATTAGATTTAGGAAATACAGGCAAATATTTTTGCAATGGACTGAGGCAAAAAAAAAGTTGTCTGATCAGTTATTAGAACTTTTTTTGTATTATTTGCTGTTATATCAAGCAAAGAGATAGGAAACAATAAAAAAAAAAATCTAGAAAAAACAAAGTCCCACAGTATGAAGAGGAAACTTTCTCTCAGGGCACACACATGCAGAGGCAGAGGAAAGGGGAACTTCAGTTTTATCAGCCATATCAATATTTTACTGCAGTTACAAATTCACACAGATGCCAAGATATTTTATGTTGCCAAATGGTGCTTTTATTTTGCAGCACATGTTGTGCATTCTTTTTTAGAAGTGAACACATCTGCTGTGACTTCTTCCAATACCCATTTTTTCCCTCCCTGCAATTTGGACTGTGAAGATTGCAAAGCCATAAATCAGATCCATACCAAACACAAGGGATCTGGTTTACAAATGTGGTTAATCTTTGCCTTTGCAAATGCTGCAAGCACTGCATGGAAGCTAGAGAGCCCTTGGCTTTGTAGGATGACATTTCCTAACCTTTGCAGGGAGGAGCTTTCACGGAGAGAAATGGGGAAGATCTATACCTATTTTTCACATGTTCGTGGTGATTAGATGAGGGCAGAATCTATGAGCAGCTATTGATGTGTAAATTCCTCTTATGAGAGAGAGGAGCAGGTGATCTGAGAGGTGCGGGTTTTGTTGGTAACCAGTTGTCTCCATCTTTGTTTCTCATGGAGTCTGTTTCTGATTTGTCTCAAGCAGAATGTGAATAGTGTAGCTCTAGAAAGTAGTCTCTATATTGCAAAGTACTCAAGCATTGTTTGTTTCAAAATACCTTCTGTTATTTATTTCTTCTACCATCAGATAAAGTTTATTTCATAGTATGGAACCTTAACTACTATAGTACTTCTGAAGGGTTGAGAGAAAAGAAGATCCTCTCTTGAAAGCGAGGAGACCATGCAGGTGAAGGAGTTTGAGAAACAGGCTGTGGCTTTCAGAGGTTTGTAGGTAACTCTTGGAAACATTGACTACATTTAGTTTTCATTATATTATTGTGTAAGATGATTTGGGGTATTTAGTAAGCTCAGAATGTTCTTGGAAGATCTGAGTATTTTTAACTAACTCAGAATTAAATGCTGTAGTGGCATGCAAAATGCTAATTTTCTTAACGTAGTTTATATGTTGATATCACCATCTTAATGGTAGGTTCGCCTCTTTTGTGAGTTTAAGTTGTGATTCTCATTATTATGGACCTCCCAGTCCATAAAATAAAGATATCCTACATCACTCACTGGTACATGATGGAGACGGGCTTCATTTGTGATGTTTGGATTTGGCTTCTGAAGGGCCCCTAACTGTGAAGTCAGATCTTTTATGTTAGGCACTATATACAATTCTGTCTATGCTTTGCTTCCAGATGCAAAAAGCAAAGGAAGTGCTTTTTCCTGAACTCTTAATGTGTTTTACCAGTTCCTATCTTCCAAAAAAAAACCAAACCAAAAACACATGAGCCTGGCTCTCCCAATCTTGGAGCTAAATCAGCAACGGACTGAGACACATTCTGCTTCATTCTTGTATCCCATTAGCTTTCTCTGCACATTCTCCTGGCTTCCAGGAGTGGGAGCAGTGATTTTCAGAGCTTTGAGCAAGGAGGAAGGGCAAATATTTTTCATCTTTTTCTTATAGTTGTGCACCCTAGAATCTTTATATTCTTAATAAAACTTAGTATATCCTTGTTTTTCCTCCTCAACGGTGTGATATTTCAGTTGTATTGCTTTCTTACATTCTGTCTATGCCTTGCAAACTTTCAAAGAGAAAGGTATGGTTTTTGCTTAGCTGTCAGGAGGTAAATCAGCTAGTAAAAGAAAAATCTTAAACATTGAGTCTTTCCATTTACAGGAAAGAATAACATCTGCATGGGGATAGGGCAGCTAAGCACTGCTCAGTCCTAATGACTGGTAGCCTCTGGCTATTTTGTCTGCTTGTTTACATTTGACTCTTTACTGGTGAAATGCATTAGGAACCTGTCTTTTCTTCCTCTTAATGGCTAATATTAGAATTAAAGTCTGAGAAGGAGTTAATTCATTCTGCTATTAAGCCTTCAGTTACACTGAGGCTTTATCATTCATTGCTAATAAATGGTATTTATAGTTGGCATATACCTCCTGTAGCAACAATAACAAATGTGCTGCCTGAGATAACCTACTTTATATAGCTGTTAAAAGGCACTTTTCATTCAAGTTTCACAATTTTAAAAATTCATTATAAACCTCTTGAATCCTCCAAGGGCTGAAACAATGTGTGAAGCTGGATGTTTAAAGTGCAGATCAGATTTTGAAAAGGGCTCAGAAGAGCTCACAATAGAGATCTAATACTTAAGTATGCTAAGCACACAGCAGCTCCTAATGCAATACTTAGATCTAGATTCTCAAAAGAGTTCAGAAGAACCTTGTGTGCTGAGAGCTTTTGAAACACTGGCCATGTTGCAGTAAGCACTGCTGGGGGCTTTACAGTCCTCAAAATCTGCTAACTCTGGCTTTGATTTCTTTGGGTCCTAAGTGCTTTGGAATGTCTGGTCCTAAACAAAGATCTATGTTGTATTTGGGATTATTTCCTTTTATCTCACAATATTAGTATTACCTCCTTTTCTATAATTAAAGGAACAAAGAAGTGGAGTAGCATGTCTGTAAGCTTCTAAGAACTGAATAGTGTTCTATCCAGATAACTGCTGTCTATCCCACTTACCTGAAAAATCAGCCAGAACTGTGTCATCCGGTTTGCCATGGAAGCACGAGGATCAGTGCTGTTTGAGCAGAATAAAGAATGAGAGAAAGGATGAGAATTCCTGGAATTTCTGCCTCTGTAGTACTCAGTACAACTGAGGGTAAAATTAAGTAAGTGCTGTCACTTGGAAAGGAATGGGGGAAATTTCCATTCCAGAAGTGTCTGACATGCTTTAAGTGGTTTTCCTAACCTTCTCTGTTGCTAGGTCTTAGTCAGCTATTTGTGATAGCAGCACCTCAAGGGGGAAGACCCCAGACCTCACTGGCCAGTCACAGAAGGGATGAGATAGGGTGGACACTTCTGCTTTTTTTTTTTTTTTTTTTTTTTTTGCTAATTTTCAGAAAACTCATCAAAAAGTTAAACCCGTTTTCTGTGGAACCAACATTTCATTTATTGGTGGTTCTGTGTTTTTGTTTGTTTTTACAGCTCTGGGCCAGAAGAGCAGCAAGTGTAGGTAGCTGAGCCTTGCGCTTTGTGTGCTGTTGCTGTGTTTGTACTGTGTGTGTCAGATAACAGCAAGGACAGAAGTGTGGCAAAGAGAAAGAACTCGAATTCTTGTCATTGTTGCCTGTGATACAGAGCATTTCATTTGGATGATTCAGTTTACCACTTCGTATGTTTTCGGTGAACCAGTATTGAAGTGTCATGCTGTAGGAGCTGCCTACTGATAGAAACTTAAATTAGCATTAAGGAGCAGCCAGAGACTTTGCAAGATAATCTGACTTTATTTGTACCTTCCCCTCCTGGCTTCTGTGTGTGTATATCTTATTACCAGGGAAAATTACTTTTCTTTGTGGTGCCCTTTAGAATTGTGAACAAATTACACCAGTCCATGGAATGAATGGTAGCACAGAGATTAAACATGGAAGGTGTCAAACTGCTAAAAGTTTCAGTGCTAAACAACCAGAAAAAGCTTTGAAAGGCATGGGAGGGAAGGATGTACTGAATTAATCTTAATATTTTATGTGGCAGTCCAAGAACTTAAATTTTGGAGGGATATGTTCTGTCAGACCAGAGAAAGGAAAGCTTTGTACTGCTTGGAAAGAGACCTGGAGTCTCTGGTGCTAAGAAGAAGGCAGATCATAGCACTGGGACCAATTACAAATCTAGAGAAGCAAGCATACTGGAAGGCATAATGAAATGAATATTTGGAAATACAGGTATCATGCTCTACAAATTGTATTTGATTAAATGCAACGTACAGTGATACAGATTTAGACCTTATTCACAGCTGTAGGATTGCAGTTTGCTTGTTATTTGTTTTGAAAATCCTCTATATACCTGGGGCCAGATTATCCTGTGGTATAAATTGAGGGACTCCATTTAAGTTGAGAGCTACCTTGAGGTAGGGGTGAGATAAGGGTCTGATCTCAGAGTCATTTTCAGCTGGAACTGAAAGATAGGTAGAATTGTTTTTATTTTGCCCTGGCATCCAGCAGCATTTTTGGAAAATGAGGTATATTGTTCCTACATGCTTCTGGCCCTTTGAGGCTGGGGACTGAAGTGCTAATAGTATGCACATCCATTTATGCAGTAGTCCTTTTTTTTAAACGATGGTTGAGGCTTATGCTTTATGACTGCTGTGCATGTAATTAGCAAAGCACCACAGACATTTTATTCTAGTGTCCTATAAACAGACGCATTGTCATAAGTGGTATGCATTTGCAGCTGGCTCTACACAGTGACTGGTATTTGGCTTCGAACTCCAAATTTTAGGCCTTGATGTATGAGACAAAGCATTAGAGAAGTTTGATTGACTTGCTAGTCATTACTGAGATCAAAGGGCTGGTTGGATTGTTTATTTGTTTGTTTGATTTTTGCATCAGACTTCTTTATTCTACCACCTGGGCTGGGTTATTTATTGAAAGAACTGCACGCAGAGATGTTAAATTCCAGGGAAAACTCAGTGATCCAACATCAGTCTCTATTAGGTAACAGCTGAATGCACTGCCACTATAAGAACTTCAGCACAAGTTTATCTATTTGTCCTGGGGAAAAGATTTAGCTTTCTGGGTCATCCTTGTATGCAGGCAAATTGTGTTTCTCTCCTTTTGCTGTGGAGCAGTAGAGCTTTTGAAAGTGTGTGTGGGAAGCCCCACAAGTTTAGTAACATTGCTCCAATCCTGATTTGTAGTGAATAGGCAGTACCTTAATGCTGTAATAGTTGTCAATATTTTGGATTCTGAGGAAGCCTTCAGGGTCCTAATGAATATGTATGTATTTTTAATGCAAAGATTTCTCATATTTTAAGAGGCTTTGAGATGGAATAGATTTTTTTTTGTTTTGTTTTCAAAAGCATTTTAAATTTATACAGCAAAAGACAATCTGTTAATTTATGTTTGCTGAATCCATTTTGTGTCTGAAATCGGTGCGTCTCCAAAATACATGTCTGTATATGGAGCTTCTAATAATATGTTGTGGTAATGATAATAATAACCCATATTTATGCAGTGTCTGTCAGACAGCTTCTCTTCTGAAACTGTAAGACCACTTGAGCTTTGTAGCATACTGCAGAAAGGTCTGGTATCCAGCATGATTAGCCTGGTTCATTGTTCAGAACTCTAACACTTGCATTTGGCTGTGTTGCTTATAACTGTCCCCTAGTATTACATTTCCATGCCTTAAAAAAAGAGAAACAACTCCCAAACTGTTGCTACTCAAACACGCTTGTTCTGTAAATCAAGTGAACTTTCACAGTAAAATGCCCCACATCTTTTGCCTGGTGAATGAACACTAGTGGACTCCAGTATTTGTGCCATTGCTCTGTGATGTACTGGTAGTACACTTTTTGGCAGATGGATTGAATCTCTGTTCCAAGAGATGTACCAGGCAATTCAGGCTGCAGTTTTAGGTTTCTAAATAGTTTAAACAGGGATTTGAAGAACAGTTTATCAGAATACTTGGAAGCATTAATCTACAAAGATGTGCGTACATCTTTGCCTGTATGGTTCCTGCTTGTTGTCCTAACTACATGGAGTTTGTTTGTCCTCATTTACTTCAGGCACATGCATTTGATTTTCAGATAATCATTCTGTTGAAAAATGTAAACCTGCACAATTGTAAGAGAATAAAATGAATAACTTCTATGGCTATTTGATAGCAGAGTGTAATCTATTTCTTAATCCCATGGCAGGTTCCTTTCCTTCAAACTATTGCTTTTCCTTTCCCCGGATTTTATGGACCTTTAATATCGTTGTGATTAATTCTTGTCACTCAATTAAAGAAAGATCCAGAAGCAAAACAAAAGAATGTTTATCTGGAATTCAAATCTACTCCTTTTCTAATTATGAGAATTTATGCATCTTAATTAGACAAAAAAAAAAGCTATTTTGTTATCCAAATAACAAAATAAACAAAGTACAGGCTATTGGAGGAGATAAAGAGGAAAAAAAAAACATCGAGAAAAGCTATTAAGGACAAAATTATGCCTAACACTACGTGATCATAGGTAGACAGATGTTAGCAGCAAGGTAGCAGATGTCCTACTAGACAGCAATAAATACACTGGAGGCAAGTACATATTTTGTAACTTGGGATTAAAAAAGAAGTTGAAGATGCAAAGGATTTTCCTCCACTGTTGTTTAGAGAAAAAATGACCTTTATCCCTTTTGCAGGGTTCACATATGGTGCAGAATCTCTAATGCTCTCCAAAAAGTTAATGAGGTTGAAGCATTTTCTTCAGATGTGAATTTTGTTATTTTTGCTTTATATTTATGATTAACTTTTAATGGTTCCCCACCCTTTGCTGACCAAAATAAAGCAAAATAGGGTGAATAGAGCTACAAGACAAGCAGTGACAAGGAAGTCTGTGCAGTATAGTTATATTCTCCTTTAGCTCCTCTGGAGATATCTTTTGTTTATGGGGGCTGCTGCTTCCCCTGTGAGAAGGCCAGAGGAATGGGAAGAGTTCCTGGTTTAAAGTTGGCCTAATAAAATTTAGAAAATTGAAATGTTGAGAAGGAGGAAAGTCAGGAGAAATTATTTGAAAGAATGTGAAGGAATGATTTGACATCTATAATACAGTCAGTATCCACTTTTTTTTTTTTTTTTTTTTTTTTTTT
>PPHD01001332.1:0-27910 GCA_002909625.1 Bambusicola thoracicus
TTTTTTTTTTTTTTTTTCTGGTAGCATTTCTTCACTGAATGTATTCAGCCTATTTATTCTAATATATAACTAAAAAGATGGACTCTTGTTTTGATTTGATTTATAGGTTCACTAGCATTTCAGAAAAAAAAATGACATGACTCAGTATAACTTCTCTTTCCCTTGAACCTCTGCTAATTAATCTTGTATTCAAAACTCTTTACTCAGTTGGTCTTGTCTCCGTCATAGCCATAGTAATAACATTATTTTCAGTCTTTCCATTTAAATGTGGACCTTGGCTGGAATGTTTATGGTATAAGTTATCTTTGTTTCCTCTAAAACGTAAGGATGTAGGTTCAGTTGAGGGGAAGTAACTTTCTTTGGAGATATTTCAAGGCTAAATGGTAATAAAGAAATTCGCTCTCCTTTTCTGTCCTGGATTAATATTGTGGATTATCTAACAAACAAACAAACAAAAAAAAACACTTTTCATGCAGTGTGTATGTGAAAAACAGTTTGTTATGCAAGCCCAAATACTGTTTAAGTACTGGCTTTCTATAACCACAAGCATATTTTTCAGTGGGGGACAATGAGAGTGGCATTTAACTCCTCCAGCATCTCAAGCATAATAGTCTTGTCTCACAACAGCGGGGTAGATAATTATTTTGCTGTAGCAGTTCACTGACATGACTTTAAAATACCAACCACCTCTCCACCTACTGATACTTATGAAGGAAAACCAGAGTCACTGTGGAAATCGTTTTCAGATATGAAGCAGTAGATTCAGTTCTCAACTTTGATAACACCAGTGAAAGTTGCGTCTTACAAACATATACTGTTAACCAGGAAGCCCTCCTTTGATTCATCTCTTAATTTACTCTTGAGCAGTAACGTAAGATCTTGGAGCTCATTGCGTATAGAGTGAAAGTATTTCTAATTTCTAATAATTTCTAATGATGAACTCTATTGATGGGATTATTTTTCTTCTGTTTGGTGTTCTGGAGCATATATTTCAGTTATAGGAATCTGTTGAAATAAACTATTCCTTTGATGCCGGTGCCAGTATATTCTGAAGTCAAGGACAATCCAATTAGTGTTGATTGGGATTTGGCAGCTAAATCCCAGCTCACTCTGTTAGTGACTGATTACACGGTGATTTCATGTCTCTAATGTTTACAGTTTTCCATTTTCTGCAGATTGTATGATATGAAAGGATGGCATCGATGAACATAGTTTCACTTTGTTTGGTTTGTAGTATTCTGGGTCTTGAGGTAAATAGGACAAGATAATCACAACATTTCTATTAAACTGGACATAAATAGCATGCTTCATACCACAGCCAGAACCAGCCTTGGTGACAGTGCACTCACTCTGAGGTTTTGTGTAGGTGTGGTGGAGGAATAATATCCAGAAGATATAAAATCCTCGTAATCCTGAATGTAAATTTGGGACAGCAGCATATAAAACTATATTGGACTCTAGAAGGCCTCAATGGGTAAAAAGAGACAAAAGAATGTTACTGAGGTTACAGAATCTTGGAGATCAGTGTAGGATTAACATCCTTTTAATGTGTCCTGAATGTATGTTCATAGGACTGAAAAACACACTTCAAATAAAACAATCATTATCTTACACTTGGGTAGGTCTTTGGCCAGGTTGGAGATGCCTTTTAAAGGGCGTGATTTATATGTTGGACCTGATGAAATAGTAACTCAAATGAAGGTGAGATGTTCTGGCGTAGTATTTCAGAGATACTTAGAATCATCATTCTTTTGAATTTTTTCTAGAGTCCTGAATTTGGTTGTGGAAAAAACGTGCTGTGGGAAATGAATTCTAAATCTCAGCAGTATTGCATGTTGCCAGTTAGCAGCATCCTCTTTGAGCTCAGTAATGGGCTGTGGTTCGTGTTCATGTGGCTTGAGAATCCTTGCTCTGTATGGCAGGGGTGACTCTTCCTGCTTGCTCTGCTTGGCCTATCCTGGTATTTCAGGATTTTCTGTCATCTTGTTTGGTTTTCCAGTCTAACCTTGGGAGAACCTCAGACATTATTTCTTCCCTCTTTCTCATCTCATTTAGTCTCTGTTTAGCCAATTCTACCTTTCCTGTACTTTTTTCTGATATCAAGTCCTCTTGTCCAGCCAGTCTGGTTTTTTTCCTTTTTTTTTCTTTTCTTTTTTCCCCAGCTTTTCTTCTTAGCTGTTCACCAACAGATGTTGATTCTGCTGGGAACTGAGACAAGCTGCCATATTCCTGTGCCTCTTCTTAGGCAGATCTTCTTCCACAGTGGTTGTTAGCACAGAAAGGTTGATCTTTGTAGCACCTCTTCTCAGCTTTGGGCAGGAACAAATGCTGGGTGGCTGATAAGACAAGCTTTGACTACTTCATTTTAGATTAAATCTTAAGATGTTTAATAGTTAAAATAAATATCTATAAATGGTTAAAATAAATATCTGTTCATCACATAAACACAAAGGACAGGTAATGCTTATGGCTGTGAGCTGTTTGCATATCTAAAAAACATTGCACTTGTAGCACAGTAAGCCTTGTAGTTTCAACACTGCATTAACGAACACTTCATTTGCACTATTTCACTGTGTATGTTTAACGTATGCATCTGTGCTCTGGATAAAGAAACATAGGCGTTGGTCCGTGACTTTTGTTCTATGAAATACAAATAAATGGCAGTATATAGTACTAACAAAATACCGTTGACTTTTGAAAAGGTACAGGGTTGTGGTCTTGGCTATTTGCAAAGCATAAAGATAACTGCAGTAGGCGTTGATGTTCTAAGTGCTGGTGAATGGACACAGTGTAACTTTTAAGTAACTGTAAATTAGGAAACTGTTTTCTAATGGTATTTACAAAGTATATTTTGTAAGAATGTAAACCTGCTTTGTTCCTGTGGTGCTATTTCTTTTCTCCTCCCAGAATCTATAGTAGTTCTGTGAAGCTTGTGCAGTGACTAAACTTCTACTATTCTGTATTGTTGGTATATGCTGCTTTTAAACTGTTCGATACAGGTCATTTTAGTAGTAGGCACCAGAGCTCTTCAGTGTCCTTTCTTCTGATGGGTAACTTGTGAAGGGGAGAGAAGTGAGTTTATGTAAAGCAGTTTAGCCCGGTGCTTCTGTCTGAGCAATAGATTGGGCCCTGCGTGCAGCTAAAGCACTGTCTGGGTTCCTTGTTAAAGGAGAGTTGCCAAAGCACTGCCTTTGATTCTGGGAAGGCTGAAAATGGATGTTCATCATGGTCAGCAAGTTTCATCAGTGGTAGACAGTCCAATGTTTGGCATGGATACTTTTAATGGCGTTTCTAAAGCATAAGTTAACTAAGCGTACGCACAGGATGAAGTGATGCATTCCGTGGAAATAAGTGGTCGGAGTTGAGAGTTGGTGTTCAGAAATGCATGCCAGTTCATAGAGCTGTAGAAAGACAAGTTTCCTCTCTAGATGTTTTTTTTTTTTTTTTCTTATAGGTACTTAAAATAAGCACTTAAGTTTTAATAACAACTTGTCAACTTTGCTTGAAGCGATTTAAGATAATGCCTGTGAAAGTCTCAGATTTGCCCTTCAGCTGGGGGCAACTGCTCATACAGCCATTTTAGACACCCTGCCTGTTCCTTGCAAGTTCGACTGATGAGCTGACGTTTTGACTTGGGCTGCCTGTAAATGTGCTTTAAGCTGAGACACCTGAATTTGTATTGACGTGACTGAAGCATGAGATGCTTGTTCCCAGCTTGGGGAGAGCTGATAGTTTTCAGCAGAAAAGCAGCGAGAAGAATGAGGGGTGTTCACGTCCCTCACCATCACAGTGGGTTTTAGTGGGACTGGAGTGCCAGGGCTGTGCTGTGTCAGCTGTGATGGCACTGTAACCTGGCAGGACAGCCAAAGCAACTGTCATGTTTTCTCAGTTACAGGCAACTGAGAAGAAAACAAAACCATGCAGACCCACGTGTTTACGATTTGGAATTCACTCTTCTTTCAAAAGATTCTCTTTCCTGTTTGATTAATCTGCAAAAATAATGATAATGAGTTTGCCCCTGAATAAACAGTGTTGATTCAAGCCGTGATGCTTTTATAAGGTTGTTGTTTCAGTGCTGTGTTTTCCAAATATTTTGTTTATAGTGTTTATTGTGAAGAGATGAGATCATACATATTTCACAGAATATCCTTGCAGAGGCCATTTTTGTTATTTTGTTCTTTTTTGCTACATGGCCGTGCTTTTGGAAGAGGCAAGACGGTCACTTGAAGCTTTTTACTTTTTGTGTGCACGTGGTCTTGAAATGTATCCAGAAAACACATTTTTCTAGCCTTGTCAGATGTTTTTACTTTTTGTTTGTTTGTTTATAAATTATTTTTGCTTGTGTGTTTTCCTGCTTGTGTGTTGATTTCTTTATCTTTTATGAAGTTACGGTCCATTTTTACAATACTGCTTTCAAGAATATGTTGGCTTCACTGGTCAATTCTCTAAATGTGGTCTATACTTTCAATAGTCTCTATTCTTGATAGTCTAGTAGAAGACAAAAGATAGTGTTGAAACAGGTCCTGTGTAGCCTTGTTATCTGTATCTGTGAATGTTGTGAAAGAGTGGATAGCACCTCTGGGAATCATCTGATCCATTCTTTTCCCCTAGGCCACAGTTAACTTTGGCTTTCATTGGCCTTGCTGGTTGTCTGTCTAAGTCATTCTTAGAAACCCCTGGTGACAGCAGGTTCACAGCTTCCAGTGATGGTCTGTTCTAGTGCTTCTCTGTCTGACCTCTAGAAGAGCTTTCAGAGTATTTAACTCAAGTACTTTTTTGGTACTGTTTTAAGCTTATTATTCTCCTTGAAGTGTGGTGACCAAACTGCACATGGTAATTTACGTGAAGTCTTGCCAATACTGCGAGTGACACTTGTTATTTCCTGGCTGTGCAGGCAGTTGTAGTGTGTAGACATCACTGTGATTTTTATTTTTTTTTTCCTTTCCCACACAACGCTTATGCTTCCTTAGTGTTCTACTTTAACTTCTGCATCCCTTTTAACCAAGGTGCTACTCAGCTAATTGGCCTTCCCGCATGTGTGCAATTGACTGTAAGACTAAATTTTAAAGAGTTGGTGTATTTGGGGAAATCAATTTAACAGCTTATTTTACAAGCAACAGAATTAAGTGACATCTTTCTGCACGTTTTTGTCTTCTCTTATACGTGCCAAGTAGTGCTTCTACTGGAGAAGCAACAAGGTGCCTCCAATGCTTAATTTTTTTTAAGCTCTGGTTCACTGGCCTTTGTGATTGGGGTTAAAGGCACTTAATCACATAGACCTTACTTTGATAGGAAACCTATCCAGAAGTGGTATTCTTAGTTACAAAGACTTAACTGACTCTTATTTGGAAGACTACACGCTTTCCTTTGCAGTAGAGGCATTAAGCTACTGTATGCCCCACTTAGTATTCTGAGCTGGCTGCAAGTTAACAGAACATAACTTATTTTGGGCTCAGATTCAGGCAGTACTTAATTGTTTGCTAGAATGTGGATGCAGCTCTGTTTTCTTCAATTATGCTCTATTTTCAAGCAAGCAATTCCTTGCTTGAAAATTCCTTGTTCTGCAAAGTGTGGGCTGAGAATTGTTTTCTAATTTTTTACTGCTAATGATGCACGCACTGGAAATGTATTTTGGCTTTAGAATCTTGGCAACGTGGCATGTTTATGGGGAGGGAGAATGCAGTAAGGGAATATGTCACTTTGGGTTACTGGGACAATAAGCACAGAATCATATTTTATTCTTGCAGTACATTTTTAAGAGAGTGATCTCCAACTGAAGGAATGTACTCATTGTTTAATTCGCAAACAAGTGTTTATTGTAAAACTGTTCATTTTTTCATGTTTTTCCATAATTATTTACCAGCATTTGCTGTACTTGTGTAGGTATGCATGGAGATCAAGTGAAATAATGTTACCTTTCATGGAAAAAAATAGAACTCACGTGATAGGAAATGGAGCTTTTGTTCTGAACTGACTGCTAGTGTTAGGAGGACGAGTAATGCACAGTGACATTTCAGATGTTTCAAAGTTCATGTGTGCAGATTTAAATGAAATTTGATGCAATATTATTTTTCATATCTCTTATAAATGACTGCATTCTTTGTGTTGATCCCCACTTAGTTTAAGTCACTTTGACAGCTGCATTCTTGTGAAAGGAGGGGGTGAAATAAACTGTTAACCTTTGAAAGTTGCAATACAAACAAATACTGTTTAACTTGTGGAAATTTGTGGATGCTTCAAACAATGGTGTTAATTTTGATTGCCTTTTTGAAGTCAGCCTATTCTTTTTGTTCTTGGTTTGGAAACTAAACATATTGTTTGAGACTTTTCTGCAGCTGTGAAGAACAAAGTTGGTCATGGAGTAGCTTAGTAAGATGACATCATGAGTTGGTTTTGACTACTGTGTGATAATCTCTCTTTTGCGGTTGTAAACGTGATCACTGGTGTGTACTTATTTCCACTTGGTTTAAATCATGAAGGTATTGATGCAGTTGCATTCTGAGGCTAGTTACTTGACTCTATTGTTCAGGGCTGTTGTTGTTTTGGCCTAAAAATCATTCTTCTCCAGCTGTGCCGTGGTTTGTTCTCCTAAAAGGTGCTCCAGGTAAATTGTCATATCATTCCTTTACATGCTCTTGGACTGTTGGTGGGTAGCTCTGTGGTGTCTGAATGGTGACACTAGCACTGCTGCAGCTTATGAGTATTGGAGAATGCAGAGTGAAACGTGTCTGAGCATTGAGGCCCAACTCTTGTAAAGCAACCTAAGATGGTCTCAATAGTGCCTTGCACGTACTTACGCTGGGTTCAGCTAGTAGAAACGATGACCGGCCTCATCTTTGGCACCAGTGCCATTCTGGCGAGAGGACGATGAGCTAGTTTTTGTTCAATACATATGGGCTATAAGATATGCTCACTCTTACTGGAAAACTTTGTTTTTGCTGTGGTTTTAGTCTATAGTCAGTCCAGACAAAATATTTGTCCCACCAGGATATGTGAATCATTCTTTGTAAAGTTTCATTTGTCATCTGTGTTCTGAAAGATGTTTTGTGTGAGGGAAACGTTGCCTACTGTCAGTAATTTTATTGTTAATGGGCGTTTTTACAGCTGCTAGGCAAAAATTGTGCTTTGGTGAGATCAAAATATTATTTAATTTTTTTCATTGTACTGGAAGCACAGGAAACACACAGGGTGGGAAACTTCCAAATGACTCTTCACTCCTCGTCACCTGTAGGTGAGCAATGTCGTGCACGCTTACAAAAATAAAACAAAACACAAAAAAAAACCTAACTAAACAAAAGACAACCCTAGGAAAAAAAAGAAAACTTAGCAGCTGTTTGTTTCTGGGAAGGGAGAGAACTGCTCCTTCATCCTGTGCACACAGCTGATACTTGCACTTCGAGTAGAAAAAAATCCTTCAAATTTCCTTTACTGATGGATGATACAGAAATACGCGCGTGGCATTAAATTAGCACTAAGGATTGAGTAATCGTTGACTTACTTTCCTTTTCTTTGTTGTATGGTTTTAAAAGCCACTAAGAGAGCGTGTGAATGCAGGTGGGGAGGGAGGGCGATGGGTGAAATTTTATATGAACTTTCTGTGTCTCACTACCTGAAGGAATGCAGCAGTCACTCTGAAGCTGAGGGGGAAATAATGTTTTAGTAGACAACTGAGACGACCTTTCAGTTGTAAAGTGCAAACTTTGAACAAATTCTAAATAGATTTGCTATCAGGAAGTTTGGTCGTGTTGTATGTAGAAATGACATCTGTAGCGATGGGATCACATACAGCTCCGTGTTCCCCTTCCTCTCACTAAAGAAGTGTGGCTCTGTAAATACTTGGAGGAAGCATTATATTTTAACAAGAAGGGAAAAAGGATAAAGGAACTAGGAGGGGGTATTAGAGAACATGATCGCTGCCTTTAGGGAGCAAGTGTGCAACACACAGAAGGATGATTCTGATAGTGCAGCAGAGAGACTTGGACTTGGAAGACAAAGCTTCTTATTGCAGAAGCTTTAGAAGTAGCTCAGCATTAAATCTATTTTTCAGAGCGAACATTTTGTGTGATGATACGTGCTAAATATTTTACTGATTGGAGTTCAAATGTGAGTGTCTTGAGCAAGCTCTGAAACAGGAATTTGCAGTGCTGTATGGAGGTTTGACTAAAAACTTGATTTAAGGTAAATGGTTGAGAAATGGCTTGAATTGGATCTCTGCAGCACCATCATTGGATGGGCTGTCAGAAGACCCTTATGATATTTTCCTGTCTTTACAGGTTTCGGACTCAGGGAGGGTTGTTTTGATTTGAGTGAAGAAAAAGACAGTATCTGCTTTCGAGAAAAAGGAAGTGAAGACAGAAGGGATTTATCTGTCTCTGTGCCTGAACTGTGCTGTAGTTCGTGGTGAACATGGTGTTCAACATTTCAAATGAGCTGTTATGAGCTTGAGCATGAGATGTTTGAGAATACTTTGAACTTGGATGTTAATTTTTAACATAGTTGGCAAATACTACTCAAAAGTAATTTAACATCTTTAAAAGTCACAATTATTCCCCTGCTCTGGAGTGACAGTGGGGCCTATATAAAGCAACATTCAGCTACTCAGATGTTGCAATTTAGCAGGAAATGTGAATCTTTCAAGTAGATTTTGGGTCAAGTATGTATTTCCTTGGATTCCATGCGTGTACTTCTTCCTGAAGATCTGTTGGTGTGGGGGTGGGTTATCTTTTCTGCCAAAGTAATGGTAATATTTCTCTATTTTAATATACCTGTAATAGTTTTTTTTTTTTTTTTTCTTTCCAGAACAATGGCTAACTATTCTGATTTCTCTGTTAATCCTAAGCATTTTTTCTTTTGCCTATAATTGTGGAAGTATATTTTTAACTTTGAAAGCTCTGAAGTGTGAGTACTCCGTCTCAGGTAAATTTTTCTCAGTATTTCCATTGACAGTAGTCTTTGCAAAGAAGTCTGAGACTGATTGGTGACAGGTAGGGATTCACAGTGAGAGTGTTAGATGTTGTTTGCAAGCCTTGTAACTTTTTTTTGGAACATTTTTGTGGAAACTTTTAGTACTTTAGGTAATAAAGGTCCACAGAGTTTGGAGCCCTCAGATGCAGAAGTGGCTTCTGTCATGTCCACCCTTCAAGTACCTGAAAACAGTAGGCTTTCAGAGTGTACTGGCCAGCCACTTGAGGGAGGTTATACGTAGAAAGCATTCACATGACAAAGAAAGATCTGCTTCTGCTGTGCCAAAATTTGTTTGCTTTTGTTTTTATTTTGTCTTTGCCTTGCGTTTTCAGGAAAGCCCCTTCACTAAATCATATCAACCTCTGTGTGATTCAGTAACAGGGCACTGAGGTGCAGAGCATTGACTCTTGTTCAGCTCATGTTCTCTGAGCTCCTGGTGCTCTAACTTCAGCATAAAGAAAGCATATGCCTTCATTAGTTCTATATGCCCTGCATGTAAATAAAATACTTCTTCAGTGTAAGGGAAGGAAGCAGCAGGAACATTATCTTGATCTGAGGGGTTGGGAGGCATCTCTAAGGGTTGTTCTGGCTATGTTCCTGCTTTGGTTTTGGAATTCCTTGGCATTTATGTCTGTTCTGCTTCTGTTCATATATGGTTGATATATATTACGATTATTTTCTATGGAAGTAGAGCATAACCTGAAACATAATTGGAGTGTATGGAAAACTACTTTGGTTTAGGGAAAAATGACTTCATTCTAGCTGCACTTTTGAATATTTTTTGTTGCAATGTTAACTGTCTTTTTGTCGTAGTGATTGGTTCTGCATGATGTATTGAGTCTATAGAGGCCCAACTTATTAGCCAGCATTATCCCTGATTTAAATAAAATCTTTCAAAAGTCACTAGATTTTTTTTTCCTCGTGTTCTTTCACTGCACAAGACAAAACAGCAACAAAAGAGAATAACCAAGCAAGATGTTTTCCCCGATGAACTTAATGTTACTTCTTTTGGTTCGTATGTATATTAAAGAGATAAAACTGAAAACAGGAGTGAAATTAGAACTCGTGCTTTCTGTTATATTGCAATGATAACTACTTTTGTGCAGGAAAGTGATGGATGAGTAATGAGATGGACTGAGAAAAATCCTTTGCTTAAGGTTGAGACTGGGGTAACGAAGAAGCAAAAGGAAGAACAGAAGGATGCAGGTAGGCAGTACACCCAGCAGAAGCAGAAGGCTGGAAGTTATGCTGTTATCTTATTTACAGTTGAATTGGAGTAGGTTTCATACCTCCAGGAAGTTGGTGTGATTCATAGGAAGATTCTCTTCCTATGAAGACTGACTGGTAGATTTTTTTTTTTTGTTTTCTTAGTATTGATGATGCTCCTTGGATGTCTTTCACTCTTACAAAGGTTCTATTTTTTTCTCTTGCATCTGCACAGAGGCTTTTTGGAGTTGGAGTTAGCAGAGACTTTGTATACACAACATGGTCTTGTTGTCCGTAACTTCTCAGTTCTTTAAATTAAACTCAAGCAAGTGTGTGATGTCTAGATTATAATGCTGTACATAAAAGCAGAAGTTAGGAAGGAGAAGGCTGTTTGGCTTGGACACTGCCTTTCTGCCATGCTCTTTTTTTCATCGTCAGTGTTCTGAGCGATACCAGACGCAGGTTGGATTAGGAGAGAAGCTTGTGGCCCCTCACTCTAGGGAGCAGCTCTCGCTTCTGCTGTTAAGTATTTCAGTTATGTGGCCAGGGAAGTAGATTTCAGTACACTTTTGGAGTAAGAGAGATGAAACTTCTCATTTTGGCAAGTAGATTATTTGCAAAATAGACATTTGGGGTTTTGCCTGGGGCATATGTTGAACTGGAGCACTTGCTGATCATTTGTTCTTTTGGGCTAGACTGAAAGTGTTGGAATGTCGTTCATAGAAGGGCGAGTGGAAACCATTTTCAGTACAGAATATTTCTTGCCTTCTGTCTATTAATCTTAGTTCTTTTCTTATTTCTTACATAGATACAAGATGTGCTTTACAAATACATGCTGTATGTTTTTGTTGTTTTTTGGTCTCTGTACCAGATGTTCCAGTGGAAGAGATGCAGTTTGTGTAATTCATGTTTGTTGTGGAGGGATTTGTTTTGCACCTCTATAGCCACATAGTGGAGGTTGGAAAACGGAGGAGAGGATAGACTTGAAAGTGTAGGGTTTTCCCTTGGGTGCTAAAATAGTTTCCTTAATAGATGAAACAGTTAAGTACGATTTTGCAGGTCTAGTGTGGATAGCTTCAGTGTTGCTTTTACGTTAGATCAGAAAAAAATGTGATACAGATTTGGTATTTGCTATCTTGATGAGGAAAGGTTTTGGACAGGCTGTTCATGTTGATGTCCTTGGTTATAGCATGATGGTGGCAGAGTTCAGTGCTTGGTTTGTCAGGTCTGCAAAGGTCTATGCACAGTATTTTTTTTTTATAGCTGATTAATCTCCACTGAAAGAAACTTCTGTTCTGTGCAGAGCTGCCATGGTGTCTTGGCAATCTTCAGCTTTTGTAACAGCTGCTTGAAGGGCATGTTTAGGAACAGCCCTTAGGCTTTTTGTGCATAATACTGAGGATTGGTCGTATTCCTACCAGGCCAAGGGTAAGGGAAGTGGAGGGGTGGCTTATAACCAACTTCCTTTTGCCCTCTGGTCCTGTGCTGCTGTTCTGGGGCACCTGCCAAGCATACTTAATGTGAAAGACTTCCCAGTAAACCGCGTTATTTGAAGGTGGAGAATAAGTGTAATTTGCATCAATTTGCCCATAATAGGATTAAAGTTATGTTTTGCAGGTAGCAAGGAAACAAGTAAAACTATGTTATCGGTTTGCTCAACAGGGGGTGTTCTGTAATAACTTACAATTCCTGAGGTGCGAACTGCAAAAAACGGCAGTAGTTTCACACCTGTTTGTTTCATGGCAGATTATCATTTATTAGATGCAGAATTCTTACTCATCTTTTCCCCTGCTAAAAAGCAGTCACATAGCTTCAGTCCATTGTCTGAGTGCTAAAGAATGTGAAAGGTACTTTTTAAAGTAAATGCTTTTGTATGCAGAGTAAGTATTTACTTCCAGTCTTAAATATTTAAACTTCTCTGAAGAACAAAGTAGCAACTGTAGTTAACTTAGGCGGTGTAGTTCTGCTTGTTTTAGACATCTTACACCGAACACTTTGCTAGCAGCTTCGGGTTTTAGCTGGTATCTCTCTACTGTTTCTGGATTAAAATGTACACTTGCAAAACACCCTCCCCCTGCCCCCAGTAGATAGATAAATAAAACATCCCAGCACTGCCAGTGCCCCAAATGCCTCTTTTACCACCTCCAAATACAGCTTTCAGTGTTCTCATGAGATACCTTTGTTTGCTATATGTTTGAGGCTGAAGTCATTCTGCTATGAATGTTCACTGATGCAAGTGACTTTTCTTTTTCACTTCAGGACTGAGGTGAAATGCTGTTTCGTCCTCCCATCTCAGCCTTGTATAGGAAGGGAAGCAAAGATGGTCACCAGTTGAGTATTACTGTCAGCATGTTGGCATGTAGCTTTGCTTTTGCTCGTGACTATTAATCTGTGCCATTTGAAGCCAGACTCTTAAATGTGTTTTGTCTTTGGCACACTGAGTTATGGCACTAGTTGTTCTCCAGAATATAATGAAATGACTGGAAGTTGTTACTACTAAGGGAGAGAACATGCCTACCATTCATCTGGAAATAAAACATAATGATAATTCAAGCCATATAGGATACATAGCCTCAAAATATTCTTTGTTATGTGTTTGGGTCACTTAAAAGCTTAAGCTGTTGTCATGAAGCATGTCGCTATGTATGGAGATATTTATTGCTATTTCTGTACTCCTCTCTTCCAACCTCATTCACATTTGAAGCCTTTTTTTTCCCTCTCAATAAAACCAATGAAACCCAGTGCTGGTATGCAGTAATTTAAAATGCATAGCATATTTATTTAAATGCCCAACTGTGATGGTTTTGTTTTCTTACTTGTTGTATAAAATACTGTACGACATTAAGTACTGTGGTGCTTTTTCCCAATCAGATGAACTGCTAAAGTTGATGTGTTGCAGTGCAGTACTTTAACTCTCTCAGTACCTGGAAATGATCCAGTAGAGAAATCTTTGAATTAGTGGATCGAAATCCACAAAGTTACTGAAATCAGTCTGCAAGATAAATATGCTATACTTAAACTAATACCGAATAATCTCATCACCTCTGAAACTAACAGCAGTGTGGTGTAGGTGAGGATCTATGACTTGTAATTTACAATTACTCAGACTAAAATCCGTTCCTTTGTAATTTTTCTCCAAACCAAAATGAAAGACTGTTTCAGTTGTTAAGGTATGACGCTTGTGAACCTGTGGCAGCCTTCCCCTAGGTTGTGCGCTAACTTACTTAAAGCTATATTAGGTCATTCATTCTTTTGTTAATGAATCATTTCAATTATTTGTTTAACAATGAATCACAAAGCAGATTTGAAAGAAACTACTTGAGGAGTGCATTATATCAAATTTGCATCACAAATGCCGCATTCCAATCTATGTTCCATTTGGTTTCATTGAGCTACTGATCCTGTTCTTCTACTCTGCTCCTTCTTTCTCCCTTCCCTGCCCCATTTTATCTCATTCTCTAAATGGACAGCTTGAATTCAATCTTACTGCCATAGATAGTTGTTGCGTTTCCTTTCTCGTTCCTTTGGAGTGACGATTTGCCAGTCCATTTCTGTGGATAAGAATCTGCTCTAGGCATAAAGTGCACCACCTACTAGCTCATGTTGTTTCATAAAAGATAGCATGTAAAAGCGTTTTGCTTACAGTGCTGAACATCTACGTGGGTAATTTCATGGCATTAAAAGTAGAATTTCTTAGCGTAAAATTAGCTGAGAATGTAGATATTAGATCTTAAGTCATGTCTAAGAACAGATGAACTGTTAGTGCCTGCAAGTCATCTATGCTGAGGAGGTGTATTCTGTAAGTTTAGAAGTTAAATTGTGGGTACCTTCAAATCGTATGTTTCTTTGTATCATACAGTCAGCTTTCACTTGAGTTGGATTTTAATTACGGCTGCCTTTTGCTTTTCAGTATGTTCTAGGTTATCTTCCATAGCTACCTTCAGTTCTTCACACTGTGATATTTTCTTCTCTTGAAGTAGTATGCCCCTTCTGTAACAGTAATGATGACAGTTCACATCTCTGAGAACAGATTTTGTTTTTGGAATGTGTTGATCCAGCACCAACCCTGCCTGTGGCAAGAGAGTTCCAACTTGATGATCCTTGAGGTCCCTTCCAACCCAAGTCATTCTGTGATTCAGCTGATAGTCTCCCCAAATAAACTTGCTGTTAGATGAATGTCCAAATAGCATAGCATCTGAATGTATTTGATCCTAGGTAGAGGAAAATACAGTCAATGTTACTTCACAACAGTTTTCAACCGGGAAATTTGCAATGAGTTGAGATTTTCATTTACCTTGTTTGTTCTGTATTATTCATAGGGCTCTGGTTAGTTGGCTAGAGAAAGTTCTTTGTGGAGTAGTGGAGGAGTTGTGCTAATAACGTGTTCAGTGTTAACTGCATTTTGAGTTTCTTTCTGTGTAGGCATTTCTTTTTCCCTGTAGCTCTGTGAGCTACATGAAATCATTCTTTGCATGTTCTTACCCTTTTGTTTCCCAACCTTAGACACTGAGGTATACAGCTGTTTCTTAATAGGTGCGATATTTGGGTTTACTCTTGCTAGCTGATGTCATGGCTTTCAGCAGTCTCCTCTGCCCTCTTCTCTGTGCTTTCTGGCTTCTGTTCTCTGGAAAAGTGAGTGACTTTCAGAGAGGAGTGAGGGCAAAACTGTCACTCTACGCTGCAGAAGGCTATAGGGTGAAGGACTGCATGCACCCTGATGCTCTTCTGCAAAACATATTTATCACCTAGCATGGGTTTCCTTACCTCCTGAAGGGAGTCAGGGCCAGTTATGGGATGGTGAGAAAGGCTTCAAACATACTGCATACATTAACCTGAAGGTGAATATAAAAACATATGATATTTGCTAGTTGTGATGGTAGCATGGTTTGCTGCATTTGAAGTGGTAGGCCAATCTTGCATGTTCAGGAACTTCTGGTATACTTGTTCATATTCTTTGGTCACAGGCTGTAGCAAATACACCTTCACTTGTATTGGTACAAGAGAAATAAATGGAAGTTAACGTTTCATGGGTAATCCAGGTAATGTAATCTAACAGTTGATCAGATGCAGGCTAGAATCACATTTTGCTTTCTACTTTTTTTTTTTTTTAAGAAAGGTGTAATCTGCCATTTAACAAAATGCTTGCATATATAGTTAAGGTGAGGGAAAAGCAGTACTGAAAGGTTTGAAAAGTGAGGACTGTGTGAAGATGTATGCCGAGATCTGGAAGCCACTTGGGCACTTATTTTTCTAGGAGATGGTGTGAGGATGGATAGCCTGTGAGGGCACTAAGGGAGGCATTTAGGGGCGTGTCCTGGAAAAACAGTTGTGGGGTTTTGCATGTATCCCATTAAATGTTATAATAGCATCTATTTTGGTTAACAAGTGCCAACAGAGTTTAGAGAGGGTGCTTGAGAATGCATTTTATTGAGACTATAAATATGCAATGAAAACAGCTAGGATTTGGATGACAGTGTACAGTACGAAGAGTTCTTAAAGTGCTGACCTCTGTGGGAAGTGTAATGTTTATTTCAGAAAGTATCGTCTATCATTTTGACAAATTAAGCTTAACTGGCAAGAATTCTTTAATAAAAATGTACTTATATAACAGTATTACTAGAATTGAGCTGTACAGTGAGACCTTACTGAATCTGAAATGAGACGTGTGTATTTGGTCATATTTAGGCATTTGCTATAGCTAGCTGTATTACAGAATGCATCCAGTGTTATTTTGGTGCTCAGGTGCTGGTACAAGAGGCTGCAGCTAATTCAGTAAGCACATGTCTCTGATGGAAATCAGCGCGACAACAACTTAAATATTTTTATTTTCAGGATTATCTCTCATCTGGGGAACACTGTAGGTGTATTTATGATATTATCAGCTGTTCCAGGGAAGTGTTTGAGCAGGCTTTAAGTGGATCACGAGACTGTATTCTTCCCCAGAGCTGAGGCAAGTTCCTTTTCCTCCATGCTGCAGGTGATGAGGAACTCAGTGCCAGGATTTGGAAAGGCTGTGTGTTCTGTGATAGCCATTAAGCAATTAATTGGGCTCCTGGTGCACTCTGATTGACATCCATTTTATGTATGGCCTAATCATCCCAAAACATAGTTACGATCTCTTAAGAGTAAAGCCAGTTAACGTCCTGTTTAAAGTCAGTGTGTGAGGCTGTAGTGTTTGTCAGAACGTTTGGTAGGTTTCAGATAACCCCTGGAGTGTACAAAAATTTGTACTGAATAAAGGTGACAACATGCATAAGGAAGGATATCTTGGAATAGTTTGGGGTATCTTTTTGATGTGTCACTTCCAGCATGCAGCAAAATTCTTTCCTCTCTGTAGCTGTTACTATCTGGAAGAACAGGTGGAAGTAATTTGGCAATTTGACACTCAGACTGTATTACACACACACAAGTCCCATAGGATTTCACAGTTTGTGGGGCTTTTGCACTTCAGCAGCTTTCTGTATGCAGTAACAGGGCTGGATAAGAGCATAGGACTTACATTTGGTGCCTTTAGACACCAGGCTTCTCCAGTGACAGCTTCTAGGTTTGGAATCTCGGAAGCAGTACAGTAACCATTCGATTCCCATTTTGATTTTTGCACTTTAAAATTAAGTGCCATTTCTAATTAAGGCTTACAGTGGAAAGTTGGTTGGTGATATTCATCTGAATAAAAGCAGATGAATAAATCCTAATACAATGCTGTGTAATGGTTATGAATACTTTCTTAACATTTCTGTTGAGCCTTATGATTATGTTGCGTTCAGAATCCAGCTAGTTCCAGTGATTGTAGGCTTGCACGTTTAGGCACTCATCAAAGACTTATAGGTCAGATAGAGTCCTGGCCAGTGTTTGGTATGGGAATGTGGTAGCTTTGTTAAAGTGAGCTTTTTGTAGAAGTGGTAGCTTTGTATCTAAATCTTTTTGTTTGTTTGTTTATATGCAGATAGTACAGTTTTAATAGATCTTCTGTTGTACAGCTGTTTTGAAGTATGTACAAATGGATTATATGCATAAGCAAACCCTTGGTTTTCCTAATCGTTAATCATTTGTCACTCCTGCTTGTTTGTTTTTATTTTTTCCCAGCATGTTTGAACTAACGACATAGAGCTTAATGTGAAGATGGTTCTAGCTTAAACCCGTGTCCTTCATATACAGGTGGTACTTCTGGAAGAATCTTAAAATAGTCTTTCCAAAGATGAACTCCTGTCCAGTGATTTTTTTTTTTCTTTTTTTTTTTTCTTTGGAACTGCAGATGCAATATTAATTTCTTTCCTTTTGGGAGGTAGGAGTGGAGTGTTGGCTTTGGCATCTTTCCTAGGCTGTTTCTTGAAGTGTTTTCTCTGAGTGACTGCAGTGTGTCACTGGTAGGTAGGCAGCTCTCCCAAATTAAATATTTAAGGTTTAGTCATGTTTAGTCATTTAAAGCAGTTTTTGCCTGAATGTGCCAAGATTGAAAGACTTTCTCTGATACATCTGGTTCTGTTCCGTGATTGAAATTCTTACATGGTTCAAAAATAAGAACATACGGGAAAAGAGGACATCAGTACAGAACAATTGTCTCTGGTTGTACTATTTTATGGTTGGGTTTTTTTGTCCTTTGTTCCAGAGGGGTAAAATACCCCTTTGGGAATACGATTGATACGATTTTCTTCAGAGTTGCATTATAAACAGAAGGAAGGCTTCCTGGGCCTATTAATAAACCTCTGTAATGCACTTTTCATTTGAAGAAGTACAGAATCTGTAGCTTTGTATCTCAGTGTAGCTCACATAACTATTAACGCGCTGTTTATGGCTGAACAGCTGAGAGTTGGGAATATTTTTTCCTCTCACCGTCTGTAGAAGGAACATTCATGTTCCATGCGTGGAGAATGAGAAAACACATGGACACATTAATTGGAATGCATCTGACACATCCTTGGGGAGATGGAGTGTTCCATAGCTGTGAATTGTTTTCTTTTCAAAGTGGCAGAAAAAGTCATTCTGTATTTGTTCTTTATCCAAGATATTCTGGCTTCCTGACTTCTTCTTTTGCAACTTGAGAACAGTTTCCATCTTGTACTCCACACATGTTGTATTCCTGTTACCGCAGAGATGAAAATGTTAAGATGTTCTAGCAAACATTCTTCATCCAAAAAAAAAAAAAAAAAAAAAACAACCCAACAACTCCCCCCAAAAAACCGAACTCAAAATCAAATAAGCAAATTGTGAAATAGTCTTATTGAGAAGACACTGTGGCCTGTGGTTGTCACAAACTGATGTCACCTGAAGTCAGACCATTTAGCACAATCTTTAGTTCCATGCATGATTTGTCAGCAAGCTCATCAGGTGCCAATCCTAACAAGTCCCTTTTGAAAATGTTACCTTCCTGTCTACGTTGGAAATGTAATAACCTTCTCAGCACCAGGTAATTCAGTGAGATCCAGGAAGAAAAAGTTAAGGTATGCTTGAAGTGCTGTCTTTGAGAATTCAGGCCTTGTTACCTATGGCTTCTTGTGCTAGGGAAATGAAGTTAAGATGTCAGAATGAAGACATTAGCAGTCATCCTCCATATCTGTGGGTTCTAGATTTGCCTCCACGAGAGCTGTGTTCCTTATCTCTGACTACGATTTAGGCATTCTGCCAATGTGGGTTGGTTTCAGTACGCTATCACAGAAAAACAGTGTAAGTTTATTTCATTCTAAGCAGACTCATTGTTGCTTTTCCAATGAAAATTCCTCACTTTCATGAAGTAGTACCTTGGAACCTTTCCAGAATGTAGGGAAGGTGTACTGCATTGATGAGACTTGCTGAAATAAGTTGAGGGTGCCCTTTGGTGTGGGAATGGAAGCGCACTTTGTGGTCATGTTCTATCATCTGTCTGCAGCTTGGACGCCAGTGCTTTTTAAGAAAGTCTGACTAACTTCCTTGTATCCTCTATGTGGTGAGTTCACCGTGGCTAGCAGCTGAGTTCCTACCCCATTCCTTGCTCACTTCTTCACAGTGGGGTGGAGGAGAGAAATTGAAAGGCAAAACTGAGGAAAAAACCTGGCTCAAGATAAAGACGCTTAAGTGAAGGAAAAAATAAGTGATGCAGAAGTAATCAATCACCACCTTTCATCAGCAAACCAAAACCCAGCATGGCCAACGTCTGCTTTGTAAAAACATCCCCAGTTTTATTGCAGAGCATGACTTTATATGGTAGTGGAACATTTCTTTGGTCACTTGGGTCAGCTGTCCAAGCTGTGTGTCTTCTGAACTCCTTGTCCACCCATAGCCCTGCTCACTTTAGGAGTGAGAGGGAGAAACAGAGGAGGCCTCGAGACTGCAAATGAAACATTGGTGCATCAACACTGGTTTAGTCACAAATCTCATACATAGCATCATGTGAGCTGCTGTGAAGGAAATACACTTTATCCCAGTCAGACCCAGTACTCTCAGTCCCTGAAAGCCTCCAAATTTTGTTGTTTCACTGCTTTAGAGTAAATGGGGAATTTGGGGTAATTGGTGCCTAAGGGGTTTTTAGGACATGAACTCCTGCTTTAATCCTTCTGAAGGATTGGCACTCCTTATGCAAGTTGCAGGTTCAAAAGCAGGTATCTTAAGCACAAGGCAGATTCCAGCAAAGACATTTGTTCCTTTGCCTCAGTGTAGTTGAGTTGTCAGATTATTTCACACTGCTTTCCTGAAGTGAACAAGCTGTTATTCTTTGACTTCCTGCCCACTGAAACCAGACAGAATTACTTCTTACTCCAAGTTGTCTCCAGGACATTTCTTCAGGAGTTATTATAGGGACCGAGATGATATCGGTCTGTGAAGTTAACTGTTAAAATGAGTGTGTGCAAAAGCTGAATGCTGTACCACTGCAAGTGGCATGGAAATTGGAGTTATTCTCCAGTCCTTAATGAGAAGAGATCTTCCTACTAAACAGATTCTAGTCTTTAAGTTTCATTCTGTGATTGCATACTCAGCTAACCACTATGGTAAATCAATGTCTTCCTTCTAAGACAGATGACCCGTTTACTTTATGTGACTCATTGCACCAAATGTTACCTTGGATGACTTCAAGTATCTTGGATTCTTGAGCTCTCCTGGCAAGAATTCCCTCAGCAAGTGGGTCAACATTGCGTATGTTTGCTGTGATAATACTGTTCGGTACTTGTACTTCTCTGAATGCTCCAAAGCAGTGACATCAGATGTGTTTCATGAGAGTTGGAAAGCTCATTTTCACTGCTCTGTTTTGCAAGGGCTGTGGTCTTGGTTAGAAGTTTTATTTCAATGCATTCTGGCTCTGGGCTTTAACAGGTAGCATGATGCGGATCCTTTCCCTTTTAATAAGCCAATTTTTTTGGAGGGAGAGGTGGAATAGGTGCATGGAAGATCATTTGTCAACAGTTCACCCATGTGGGGCTTCAAACTGATACACAAATTTGGCATGCTGTGCTTCTAAACCGTGAGCAGCAGACATGATAATCTGCTGATGATTTTGGAATTGGGATATTGTCCTGGTTTCCTTCCTACCGCAACCGGATGCTCTTCTGCTTCTAAGTGAGTTTGTAGTTGAACTTCCTTGGATACACTCCTGATTACATCAGGGTGTCTAGGCATGCTTATGTTTATCTGGTTCCGTTGTTAAAGATCTTTCTAGCTCATGGTAAGATAAGGTATGTCACTGATAATCCACTTGTTTGTATGTAGGTGAGACAGTTTTAAGATTTGGACCTGCAATTCTTTGTCAAGTCTCTGAAGTTGTCACTCCCTCACTAGCTGTTACAAGTCATTGTCGTTAAACTTAAAATGCTGCACCTCTCAGGCTGTCTCTTTGTCAAAACAAACAAAAATCATCCTTGTGAATGGCAAAAGGACATCAACTGAGTGCGTTTATAGGTGGATGCTATGTGGATGGCTTTGAAGCATGATGTGCCTGCCAGTTACAGCCAGTTTGTGAAGGGGCACCTATCTTATGGTGAAATAGCACTTTGAATAAAAAGCTCATTTGACTATCCCAGGTCTTGTTTTGTGTTGATTTCTTCCCACCTGTGTTTCTCGATGGGGTTTGTTTATAGCTTCTCTTCAGCAAGGGCCTTGTTTTATCATTAGGACCTTACCCTAACGTTACCTATGGTCCCCTTTTAACCTCTGCAGCATCTCTCTCTCTGTTAGGTGGCTCCTTTTAGTTTTTGTGGTTTTATGTGAAAGGGGTAGAACAGATTAAAGGCCTTGTTTAACCTTGTAGTCTTACCCACACGCGTATGCACCTTTTTTTTTTTGCAAGACTAGGTAGTCTGGTTAAATGCATTGCTCATTAGTGTTCTTCAGCCTCAAGTCATAGGCTGTTTTGTGCTGTGTGAGCACCTTGTAGCTTAAACTCTACTTCCTGATAAGTAAACTTCCCGTAGCAATATTCCTTCTCTGTTGCTTCCTGTCACTGCAGGTGGAGCATAGTTTTCTGTTGTGGTTTTTGTCATCTACCTTCTTCCATCTTAAGTAACTGAACCGCTACTCTTTCTGAGTTAGAATTCATATTAGGTCATTTAATTTATATCGTGGTACGACTTTGGAAGTATATATGAGTATTCTTAACTGCTTTTTTCTTCAGAACTACCATAAATAAAAAAATGCTCTCGGAGATCTACTGACTAGTTAGTGCCTTTGGAGCCACTGAATTCTTCTTGCTTTTATGTTCAGAAAGCATTCTATATGTGGACTACATAAGAATCCCTGGAAACTAAAGGGTTACTTATTGAAGTTTAAAGAATGTCTATTATTAGGCTACAGAGAACAGATTATGGTAAGAATTGTTTGGAGTATTTTTTCGTGGCAATAGCACTGCTTAATAAAAGTCAAATGGCTTTTGTAAGAATTTGTATTGATGGTGACTCAAGAACTTAAACCCATTGGTGGAGATGTTTCACTGAGACATAAAGTAGTTGTACTGATGTTTTATATAAAACTTTGTCACTTGCTTGTGGCTTTGAGTAATTAATCTTTCTCCACATACAAAATAGGATAGCTCTGTTTTGACTGTTATCTGTCCCCATAGTAACTAAATGTAGTGTCAACCTTTATTAAACATTTTGAGGTATTATGATGGAAAGTATTTTATAAGTTAAAGTATTATGTTCTAACATCCGGAACAATGAAAATGTCTTTTGAGTACAGCTCTTAGACTGAACAGAAAATATTAGGCAAAGCCTTTGGGAATTAAACAGCTTCTCTTTAAGTTTAATGGTTCAGACAAGAGTGTTATTTAGTACATGCAGCAGTGAGGTTTAGGGCTGCATCAGTGCTTGGCACAGGATAGCTATCTTATATTGTGTTGATGATGCAGATTCATCAATTAAAGAAGCTACCACTGCAAGACTCAAAAGTAAACTGTAGTAGTAGACAATACAGATACTAGTCCTTCCTGAACTAGTAGTTCCTGAGGTAGTGGAAAAAAACAAAACAAAACAAAACCAAAAACCTCAAATGTGAGACTAACAGGATTCTGTTCTGACAAAAAATGTGGTAGCCGTTATTGAAGCTGTGCTGGTGTGCATTACTGTAGTTTGATTAGCAAGATCCTTCCTATTAAATGTCCTTAGAGCCAGGGTAATTTGGGGAAAGAGGAGTTGAAGGGTGTGAGCTGTATAGTTCCTCTTCTTTATGAATATCTTAAGCATTGAATATGAAATCTGAATATGTTTTTGCTTTCTTGACTTTCTACACTTAAAGTAATTCTCTCTTTCTTCTACAGACTGCCATTGAAGCACTCTTGTGTACCCTATAAGATTGCTTATATGGAGAGGAGGGTAATACAGCTTTAGTCTGCTGTCATTACATGAGAGTTGAAGTAGTGTGCTCTATGCTGTGCAGTGGGTTAGCCATAGAGAAAGCACTGGCAATGAGTATCTCAAATAACACCTTTCTACCTGGTAAAAGAGTTAGAAGAGAATCTTAAGCTATTTCTGTTCTGATTGTGAAATTACCTTATTGCTCAGGTAGATTTCATGTTAGCATCAAACCAGTCAAGATGTCAGAAACTAGACTGCGCAGAACTGCTGTGTTAACAAGCTGATCTTCAAGGACATGCATAGAACTTAATTCTGAAGGAAGAACATTTTTGAACATATGAGTAAATTTTCAGGTAGTCTGAGTAAAGTTTCAGGCATTAGATTTTTAAATAATGACACATGGTTTGGCGTTAAAACATTGGTTGGTACGTTTTGTTGGCTTTAAGAGGGTAAAAAAACCCTCTCTTACAATTAACTTTCTATGCTTTACAGATAACTGAAATATTTGGCTGCCAAACTGTTTTAATGTCACTAACGGAATGTATTGCTGCAGCCATTAATCTCTTATTTTTGCAAAGGGGTCAGTTATAATAAGCCATTTAACCTTGTAACTATGTGTTTCTTTTCTTACAACGCTCATGGTCTTTTTATGGGTCAATTTACTTCAAAGGATATATGAAGAGCTAAGGAAAGGTAGAATACACTCAGTTTATAGGAAAAAAGTAATTCTGATTTGTAATGAAAATAAATATTTCACCAAAAGAGTCAAAACTTGAAGTTCAAGTACATGAACTCAGTGGAGCTAGGACTATGTGCTACTGATGTATTTGTTCCTTATGGCATGGGAATTCTCTGCAGGGTCTTTCTCTGTCTCAAAAAATGTACTCCAGGCTTGCTTATCATCGGGCTGTATGTTGGTGAGCCCTACATTGAACTGAAGTTATCAGCCAGCTCTGGAAGCGTTTTGCTTACTCTTTTGCAACACTGCATTCCCTGCTAATTAGATATATCCGACTCCCTGGTGCCTTTAAAACAAGTCAAAGCTTGAGAAGGCACATTTGGTCTCGTACTGTGACATTTTTGCTCATCAGCAACATATTCAGGTGATAATTCACTTTGGCAATTCATGCTTTCCAAGATAGATTGTGGTAGGGATAAAATTCTTCATGTAGCCTTAATATTTGCGTGAAATCCCTCTGACAGGAGATCTGCAATGCTGTTAAACAAACCATTGTAATTTTTGGAGCAAACTGGTATTTGTCAGGTTTTTTTTTTTTTTTTTTTTTCCTCCTTCCTCTTAGTGGTTATTTATGAGCCTCTCCAATAGGGAAAATATTTTATGTATGTTCTGAGAAACCCATTTGCTTTGCATTATTTCCACTTCATAGATGTAACAGGCATGAAATTTTCCTCTTTCATTTTGGAATGTTCTTTTGAATCACCATTTTAATGAGAATTTGTTTCAAAGCGCTTTTCTTTTTGACAGAATTCAAGCTCTATGTCTCCTTCACTGAAACAAAACCACCTGTTCAGAGCATTGGATACAAATCTGCTTTGAAGAAAGTCTTACTGTTGGCCTTAAATGTCCTTGTCCAAGTCTTCATAGAATTTCTTACAGATGATGAGCCATGTGTGCCTTTACTCCTATATGTCCAGCTATACTGGGCTTATTCTACTATATAGTCTGATTTAGTATTACTCAAGAAAGCACTTCCTGAGCTCAAGACAATTTCTGTAAAAGAAAATCCTCCTTGTTTGGATCTTAAAATAAGCAATGTGAAAAGTAAGTATTCTGAGTGATGCGCTGAGTTTCGTAATAGCTATTTATTTATGTAATTCAGGCTTTGCATTTCAACTTGTAAGTGTGCTCCTAACTAGCAGCTGAAGAGGGAATGCGTAAGACTCAGTTTCTGCAGCTGGTTTGCTAAGGAAGGGTAAAGAGAGCCTATGAAAGCCGAAGAAAGAGCAATTCTGTAAGGAGGGAAGGTACCGAGTTTTGTGGAAACTTTATTTCTGTGTGGAGTTAATGCCACAGCAGAACGGTGCGTGTATTTTGTGTTAGAAAAAACAGAGCAATAAAAATACTATTGCATAGCAAACTACCTGTGCAGGAGGCTTTACATATTCACAGAAGATTATCTGCACTCAGATCGTATTAAACTGAGATTGTAACAGCTGGGATCAAGCCCTTTGGGAATGGCTTGTTCATCACAGTGTGACTTGTTCTTCCATCTTCCACTTCTTCAGATTTTCATGGTTTTGCTTTGTCACGTTGGGTTTGTTTGTTTGTTTGTTTTTTGTTTTCCTGTTGGTTTACTTTGTGGGTTTTTTTCTTAATTTGATTTTTCCCTTGCTCTCTAACTTGTTAATTTCATTCGTTTATGAAAATGGAATTGCCATGTTAAGAAACATGTTTTTAACTTCACAGGCTTTTAGTCTGTAACTTGCCTAAATTCTGTAAATTCTGTGGAATGGGAAAAGACCAACTAAAATGTTGATTTCAGAATTATATACATGTTTTTCAAAGTGAGTGATTATGATACTGTATACAGTATTTATATTGAAATTACTTGGAACTGTGTTGTTTTTTTTTGTTTGCTGTCACATGACTCTCATATTTCTATAGAATAGCACAGACTTCTTTTTTTTTCCCCCTTGGCTTTTAACTTTATTTCTCAATGTTCACACAAGTACGGATGATGCTGACTGAACGAAAACAGCAGCAACGACAATAAGAAAACAGAAAGCACCAAAACAAAGAAATGTCCCCAAACTTGGAACCCTATTCCTGGTATTTTTAGCATAGCTTAATGTTATGTTTCTATATTCAGGCTTCTGGGTCCTAATTTTATTTAGGATTGTTATCTGTGGTGAGCTAGAAGATGTTATTTTGTCTATCTAAACAAATCATAAACTCGGTCAAATAATAGGTGTTATTTTTTCCAACTGGTTAAGCTTTGTTTATACTCTTCTAAAAGGAGGGAGAAAGAGAAAACCAACCCAGAACAACCCCCCTTCCCCAAATACAAAGCAAAGAACACATTAAAATATGTCTGTACTTAACAAGTTAAAAAAAAACATATCATTCAAGTGTTGCATTTAAACACGAGTCTTCATAGTTGGGAGTCAGATAAATGCATACTGATACAGAACTGTTGTGAAGACATTCTTCCTTACCTGTTATAATCCTGTGAAGTGGTTCAGAGCACTGAGTGTCAGCAAATGAACAGGCTTCCTTTATGTTAAGGTTAATTGTAGAAGGGCTTTTTGAGAAGAAGTTTGTTTGCTGGATGTTAAGGTGTGGATAGCTTTTCTTTATAGCAAACAAAATCAGATTGCAAGTAGAGCTACTCACCGCCCTTGGCTGTAAGTAGGAGTATGCTTATTTTAAGGTCCATGTTTGGTTAAAAAAAACCCAGCCACACAAAAACCACCAAGCAAGCAAAAAGTAAAAAGAAGTAGGAGAGAAGTGTTTACTCAAGCAAGTTTTACATGAAGTGTGCTTCGTTCAAATTTTGTATGCTGAAGTGGGTGCTGGTTAATATGTTGAAATAACAGAAAATGTGAAGTTGTTTTCTGGTAAAATTATGGCTAGGAAATTTTAAAGTAGAACTTAATTTTTAATTATTTGGTTTAGCAGTTGAAGTTAAACATAAAGCAAAGTTTGGTTGTGAGAGGAAGATAACTTACTCGAAACAGGAATCAGATTTGTTAGGGCAGTGTTGCTTTTAAACCTATATATTTTCTTTGTTACAACTGGGAAAATGCCTAACTTTTTTTTTTTTTTTTTTTTTTTGAGAGCACTCTGAGAAGCTCCAAGACATGGATTTTGAGTACAAAACAGAAGGCAGTTTTGTCATCTTAATTTTTATACCTTCCCAGAAAATAAATAGAAAATATTTTCCAAGATAGCTGGGGAATTCTCCTTCAGCTTGGTGTGTTCAAAAGAATGTTTGTTCAATATAGAATGTTTATTTTTAAGTCTGCTCTCTCTTTCCTATCCAGAAGTTGGCAGAAGTCATTTGTTTGCAAACAAAAAGGGGAATTGTCTGTGAGCAGGAAACTTTCTCCTTTCCAGCCCCGAAGCTTTTTCCAGCTTCTTGAATATTAGGCCAACCAGTGTGTAGGGAGTAACTTGGAAGTTTCTGAACCTTCACTGTTGCTTTCCCATGTCTGTTAGTTTCTTTTAAAACATGTGAAGCCCTGTTGTGCTACGTTTTTGCTAGGTGTACATTATCTGCAATTAAAGTATGTCACAGACTTCTTTTTGGAGGAAAGTTATACGGATTCAGCTGTTGGAGCCAAACTATAGTAGATGTATCATTAACTTTTTCATGTAAGATGGTGGGGGGATGGCAATCCTGGTGAAATGTAGAGGATGGTGATCATAGAATCGCCAAGGTTGGAAAAGACCCACAGGATCACCCAGTCCAACCGTCCACCCATCACTAAACCATGTCCCTCAACACAATGTCCAAATGTTCCTTGAATACCTCCAGGGTCGGTGACTCCTCCACCTCCACGGGCAGCCCATTACAGTGCCTGACCACTCTTTTAGAGAAGTAGTATTTCCTAACGTCCAGCCTGAACCTCCCCTGGCGCAGCTTGAAGCCATTATACTGAAGGGTTCTTCATAGTCTCTACAAAAGCTAGAGTTCCTAGTTCTAGAGTTTTAAAGGACAGTTCAGATGACTGTGAAAGTTCCTACACAGACTCCTAAAAACNTAGAGAAGTAGTATTTCCTAACGTCCAGCCTGAACCTCCCCTGGCGCAGCTTGAAGCCATTATACTGAAGGGTTCTTCATAGTCTCTACAAAAGCTAGAGTTCCTAGTTCTAGAGTTTTAAAGGACAGTTCAGATGACTGTGAAAGTTCCTACACAGACTCCTAAAAACAGTAGCTGCCACAGCAGCAAAAGGAAATAATTTTTTTATGTGCTTCACAATTGAAAAGTGTAATGGAGGTCACTGCCACAAGATGTTAAGGTTT
>PPHD01001332.1:27940-44325 GCA_002909625.1 Bambusicola thoracicus
AGTAGCTGCCACAGCAGCAAAAGGAAATAATTTTTTTATGTGCTTCACAATTGAAAAGTGTAATGGAGGTCACTGCCACAAGATGTTAAGGTTTTTGTCTGAACACAGTATTCAAAATGAGACAGCACTTTACACAGCTAACAGTTTTTCAGGTGTAATAAATATTGAGTTGGTGACATTTGATATGTAGCTATTCAGAGGGATTAGAAACTGGTGGAGTGCTGGCAGACCAAATCATTGGGTGTGCTGCCAGCCCATTTTGCTGTGTGCAGTACTGAGCTGTGCATCTTCTGAGGCAATAGATAATTTTTTTTAGTTGTGCCTTGTGTTTTTTTTTTTTTCCTCCTCCTGTGTAAAATGGGTTAATGGCTCTGCAAAACCAAAAATGACTGAAGGCAAAAACTATTGAGTCCAGCATCCAATTATACCAATCTTGGTACCATCCAGGAATTACTGTCTCAGGTAATTCTGACTAATAGTGTCAGTACATGTGGGGTGGATTGAAATACTGCTTGCTTTTCTGAGAAGTTGAAAAAAAGTTTTGTGTTTACAAAGAAAAGAACTTAAAGATCATCTTGCCCTGTCTTCTGTTGTAGCCCTAATTCATATGACAAGCTTCCAGAATGTCTGTCTTTCAATTTCCCTGTATTGTTGGGTGCATTTCTTTGACTTCAATAAGGTGATCTGAGTATGAATTTTCTGAGTTGTAAAAGTAGTATCTGTGGTCGTTGTAGGAAGTCTGTCTTCTGAACAGTGCTAGCATATTTATGTATTTATTTAACCTTTGTTGCTCTTATGCTGTAATGAAATGTTTCTTCTCCAGAATAAATTACAGTTAGATTATCTTACAATAAATTCTAATGTGTGGTCTTTTTCAGACTTTAAGATGCTCACAACCCATGATGTGCAATAAAGACTTAGAGCAGATTTTTCCAGAACTTTGTGCCATGTTTTCTAGGCCTATCAGAGAAATATTTTTTTTTCCTATAATTTTAAGCTCTCTTTAGCCTCTTGCACACCCTGGTTCCAGCTCCAGTTTCCACACTGGGATTTTCCAAGAGCTTAATAATGCTGGTACATGTTTGTACATGCTCTGTAGGGTCAAAATGCCTACCAGGTGCATGACTTTTTTTTTTATTTGTTTGTAGTACTTAGAACTGACACACACTACTGACAGATTTTTTTAATGGCTGATGCCTGTATCATGAGTTGAGTAGGCTGGATCAGTTAATAGTCCTTTAAAATGCATCTGTAGAACACGTCTGGAATTCTTTTCTAATAAGACATGCTACCAGAGGGACCTGGAGAGGCTTGAGAGGTGGGTAAGTGCCGGGTCCTGCAACTGAGTTGAAGCAATCCCAAGCACAGATACAGGCTGGGCAAATAATGGACTGAGACCAACCCTGAGGAGAAGGACTTGGTGGTATTGGTTAATGAGAGGCTCAATGTGAGCTTCCAGTCTGTGCTTGCAGCTCAGAAAGCCAACTTCACCCTGGGCCACATCAAAAGAGGGAGGTGATTTCTCCTACTTCCCTGCTTTTGTGAGACATCACCTGAAGTTCTGCATTCAGCTCTGGTGTTCCAATGTAAGAGGAACATAGAGCTATTGGAGCAAGTCCAGAAAAGGACCAGGAGGATGATTGGAGGGCTGGAGCACTATTTTGAAGAAAGGCCAAAGGAGCTTGAGTTGTTCAGCCTGGAGAAGAGAAGGCTCTGGGGAGACCTTACAGAGGTCTTTCAGTACCTAAAGGGGGCCTACAGGAAAGTTGGAGAGGGAACTCTATCAGGGAGTGTAGTGACAGGACAAAGGGTAACAGCTTGAAACTAAAAGAGGTTATGTTTTGATTTGATATAAGGTAAAAATTCTTTACTGTGGGGATGGTGAGACACTGGAAGAGGTTGCCCAGCAAAGTTGTGAATGCCTCATCCCTGGAAGTGTTCAAGGCCAAGCTGGATGGGTCTGGGGGCAACTTGGTCTAGCAGGAGATGTCCCTGCCCATGGCAGGGAGGTTGGAACTGAATGGTCTTTAAGGTCTCTTCCAACCCAAGGTATCCTATGACTCTGGGCTGCTATGAAGTGTACATGTTTCCAGGAATCATGAAATAACTGTTTCAGTTTTACTAACCTGTACTGAATTGTCTTCCTTGCTAACATATGGTTTAAAAAAATATTCAATTTTAATGAATGAAAGGGATGAGGTGCTTTTCGGGACACAACTGTTGATTTGTGCTTAAAATTGTTGAAGACTGCAATAGGGTAAAACAGCATGATAGAGTCAAAGCAGTGAATGAAATGCAAGCAAAATAGATGTGAGTACACATAATCAACTGAAAGAGGGGATAATTGGAATTGTACAAACCAAATAATAGAAGTCCTTCAATTATCAGGGGTGACAGTACTCTGAAGACTGTCTTAAACACCCCAAAAAGCACAACAGCACTCTCTAGAGACCATAGGTATTTCATAAGAGCTGGATTACTTCTTCAGGTTTGCCTTCTATACTGAAGAAATAAAGACATTCTTTCCAGGGTATATGAATTGAGAGTTGAAATGCAGGAAAGATTCTTTCTGAGAATGGAGGCTTGTATGTCTACGAGCAATCTGATGTCAGTATTTGATCATACTCACAGTCAAGACGTGTTTTCTTGTGTTCAGATTTTTTTTATGTTTTATTTGTGCCCAGTACCTTTTGCCCTGACAGTGGGCACTGCTGGGATGTTTGACTTTACCCTCATTCTGTGTTGCATTTTTTCCCTCCCCTGAGCCTTCTAGGCTGAGTGGTAATAGTTCTTTCGAAGGTGCTTCAGATCTGTCATTGTCTTCATTGAGCTGGGCTCATTCTAGCAAGCTCAGATCCAGGTGCTCTTAAGAAGGTTTTGTAAAGAAAATGCCGCCTTAATCTGTACAAGACAAGCAACCTTGGAAGTACCTGGTGAAATAAATCTGGTTCTTCTGTCATCTAGCATATTTTGTTCATCTGCACCCGTTCCCCCACCCCAGACCTAAAGCATAGGAAGAAATGAAGAGGTTAAGATAGGAAAGCGGCTATTCAAATCTTGGGTGGATTCTCTGTGAAGACTGAAGAATTCAGACCTGCTAAAAGGCGGTGCGTTGTAAGGAACCCTAGTAGCAAACTGTATGGGGATTTGAGGTGAGAAACCTGTTTGTGAACTGAAAGTTGACTTCAGTTGTGCTAAGGTGGTGGTGGTGTGTTTTAAAACAATCACTATGTTCAGCAAGGAAATCCTTTGTACAGACTACACAGACAGTTGGCAAATTGGGCAATTTTTTACTTAGTGTTTGTATATTAATCCTTTCAGTTGGTGAAGTTGTGAGGCAGTTAGCTGCTTTTATGTACAGCTGAGAAGGAGAAACTGAGCTAAGGTCAGCGCATGTAGAAATATGGAAGTGTGGTTTGGTGTTAATAACAGTCACTGTAAGGAGTCATCTGTGTTTGGCTTCATTAAATCCTAGTTGGCGTTATTGGTCTCTTTCTTCTATATGATTAAAAATCTTTACCTTCTGCTGTTTCAAACTGTTGGAGAGCACTGGTACAAAAAGGATTTAATTTCCCAGCAGACTGTAGTGATTTCCGTTGTACTCAGAAGTGTTTTGGGAAGGACAAGCAGTGCTACCTGCATCAGTATGTCATTCACCATCGGTATGTTTGTGTCTTTGAACAGGTAAGGCTGTGCCTCTCAGTACTCCAAGTGATTTAGTAACGTCACATCAAGAATGCGTGCTGGTAGTTTCAAAGTATTTTGTGTGGCAAAATGAAGTTCATTCTTTGTGATCCGTGGCGTTTCTTCTGTGTAGACCCGAAAATGATGCATTTTGTAATTTTCCTTAACAGATCACCAAAGTGCTTATGCCCAGAGCTTTGCTGGTACGATTAAACGTATTTTCATCAGGGGCTTGTAAGTAAAAAGACAGAGTTTATCAGAGTCCTCATTAATTTGGAATGTAAATTGCATTAACAGATTGCTTCTGGAATTTCAAGGGCAAGCATGAGATGGCATGTGACCTTTCATGGGGAAAGATTTATATAAGAAGGGAGTTTAAGGGACTCGGGTTCAGGAACCAGCGAGTTGTGCCAGAACTTTAATATGTTGCATGTTTGTGGTGTTGAAAGACAAAGATGGGAAGAGGGCAGTTAGAAGAGTAGATCTGGGGAGAAAAGTTGGATTTTCCTCAGTTTCTTCAGACGTAGAGTGCCAAAGTGGAATTTTTACAGGCTGAAATTCCATTTTGGTCTTGGACGGATTCTCTTTGTGTAGCTGCTGTGCAGGTGATAGAATGTGATGCCTATAAATGTAAGTCAGGTTTCCTGTTTGATCAGGTTCCATTCATAATAGAATGACTTACGCAATCCTCCTGATAAAGATACTGCTGGGGTTCCTTGTATTTTTTGTGTTTCTACTCCTCTTCCTTCCTGAAAATGAAATTGCAGTTCATTGCTGTAATCACAGCTGAAATCACAGCTTTCAAAATTCCTGAATTTTTTGAATTTTTATACACCAATTTATGCCATATGTAATTTACTCCAGAATTTAAGTAAAAATAATTGCAAAATACTTCAGTCAAAGAATAGGAAGTGTTTTGCTTTTGCAGTAATAACTTTATGAAGATAGCAACATGAGTGTTTAATAATTGCAGTGGCAGTGGTTTCGTTGATTATGTCTCTTGAGTTCTTGTTACTGCCAGGCATCTTTTGCATACTTAATAATAAATGCATTTACTGCTTTACGTAGGGCACATTAATATGCAGTGATTGTTCATGCTGTGCTCATTCATGTCTATACTGTATTAAGTAGTTTGAATGATGTGGCAAATGCGTGTGAGTTTAAGCAGTTATAAATACGCAGGTCGCTCCAAAAGTAATGCTTCCTATGTAATTCAATGGAAACTAAAACACATGCAGAGAACACAATAACACTTTTCGATGGAGCACATTCCCTGCTACAGAGCTCTGTTTTTCTGCATAGTCACCACCATTAGCTATTTCTTAATTTGCTTTGTGATGCAGAGGTCCATCTGGCTGGCTGTGGCTATCTGACTCTGTTAATGCTGAAATATCCCATTTTTCTAATTTAAAAAGAAGGTGTCTGTATTAATGACAGCCAGTTCTTCAGAGTCTCAGTAAAGGGAGTGAATAAAGCAAATAGGAAAAATTCTGGGGTCTGTGATGCAGCAGAAGGCACTAATTGAGGAGGCTGAGCTGCAAGCTGGGATTTATGGCCGGTTCAGTATGTGTATGTATGTGAGCTTAGTGGGCAACATATTTAGTTAATTAGCTCCAGTTAATAGAACGTTAACTATGGTAGATAAGGAATGTCCTTTTTGTGTTAAGAATTGTAAGTCCATGAAACAAGACTTTGGAAAGGTTGGATGTAGAGTGGAGGGAATGTGGTTCTGATCTAGCACTTGTACTTTTGTTGGAAAACCTTAGTCATTTTTAAATTAATTTACTTAAATAAAACGGGTGAAGGCTCTTGCTTATCCAGTGAAAGCAGTGGAGAGTGTGGTAGAGATTATTTCCTTTTCTCTTCTAACCACGTGAGGTGAACAGTATAGTGGAATGAGAAATGGCTCTTTGTTGCTATGTCAATGTATGTACTTTTGAAGCCCATCTGCTGCAGTGTGCTTCCATTCAGGGAGACCTGGAGAGACTGTGTCCCTTATACAAAATCTGGGAGACCACGTTTGGTGTCTGACTGTATACCAAAGGCATAGGGGTAACTGGAAGGGCAGAACTTTGCAAGGATTATCAGGGCCTTTTTATATATTTATTTTTCTCTCTTTTCACTTCTGATAGGAAACTTCTTTCTCGTGGTGCTCGTATGCTGTGATATAGAGCTATTTGCTTTCACATTTTGCCTTTAAAGTGGGCCTGCGATGCGTGGTGTTTTTCTGTGGAAAAGGCAAGACAGGTGTAAGAGAAAAGACCCTCTTGTACAGCCTGAAGATGAACATTATCTCGACTATTGTGTGCTGCTTCTTTAAATGTGAAAGACATAAGCCTAAGTCTGTTGACAGCCTGCTTTGCATTGGGTAGTGACTCAGCTCGCATTGGTCCTGGTGTGCAGCATTCCTTCAGAACAGTCTTGTGCGGTGGTTTAACCCTGGCAGGCAGCTCAGCTTGGCACAGATGCCCACTTGCTCTGTGCATGTAGTATGGAGACAGAATCAGAACGGTAAACTTGAGAACTCATGGATTGAGGTAAAGGCAGTTCACTAGGTAAAGCAAAAGCTGTGCACACGTGGAGAGCAAAACAAGGAATTAATTCACCACTTCCCTTCAGCAGGCTGATATTCAGCCTCTGCCAGCAAAGCAGGGCTCATCACACTTAACAGTTTCTTGGGAAGATGAATGCCACCACTCCATACATCTTCCTTTCCTCTTCCATTCTCCCAGCTTTCACTGCTGAGCGTGATGCCACCTGGAATGGGATAACGCTTTGGTCAGCCTGGGTTAGCTGTCCTGGTGCGGCACCTCCCAGCTCCTTGCTGGCAGGGCAGTGCGAGAAGCAGAGAAGCTCTGTGTAAGCACTGCTCTGCAACAACGGAAACATCAATGTGTTATCACCGCTGCTTTCATCAGAAATCCAAAACACAGCATTGTATGAGCCATGGTGTAGAAAATCAACCCAGCTGAAAACCATGAAATGTTGATTAATGTAAGAATTATTTTCAAATGGCTGCTTGACACTGTGCATCCCAGAGATGAAGTTCTATAAAAGTGTTGGTTGTTTTCAAGTTCTTTTCAAAGTCTTCAACAGTTCTGAGATGATGAGCGTGTGGATTTGTGTTTGCATGTGTGTTGCGTGCAGATATAAGCTGTCTGCAGCTCGCAGCTTCATTTCATGTCATGACTTCTGAGGTTACTACTGGAGAATATTAAGATTGTGTTTACTGTGTGACTTGCAAGATAGGTTTGAGGAACCAGTTCTTCCTCTTGGGGTAAAGCATTTCCAAGTATTGGATATATTCTCAAATTTATCATAGTTGAAATTCTGCCAGGTGATCACTGAATTTTGTCTTTCACTAATTGTGCTTTTGTCTTTCAGCAGGCCCAGCAGAAGGTTTGGGAAAAATAATACAGCGGTTTCCTCAGAAGGACTGGGAAGATACTCCTTTCCCTCAGGGAATAGAGTTGGTAAGTTTGCACTACATTTTGTATTTTGTAGAATTTCTTTTACGTATAGTTGGAAGATATATCTGCCTCCATACAGTAACGTATTATCAATTCTAACAGGGAATGAGAAGAAATAAGGTGAGTAAAGGGGACAGATAATAGCTTTCAGAATAGTAATTTTGGCTAGCAGAAGGTAATTTATTCTTGCTATATGTTGGTATTCCTAGAATACAAAAGGAATCTGCTTCAAGGTTAGAAGCAATGTGTTTAAAATAAATGTTTATTTGTGTCCATATGCCTATTGTTGGCTACATTTTTAGATGCATTCTTAAAATTGCAGATGACTTATCAAGTCATGTTCAAGTAAACAGATGTGTATTTTTATACTGTACACTTAAAAAAAAAATTAAAAATTATAATGACATCACAATTAACTGGCTTCATTAAAACTGACAGTCTTTAGTATTGTCCTTAACAGATAGTATAATGAATGCTAACGAAAGCTGTGCTGAATGAGATGAGCATACAGCGATCTATTTTAAATATCCTCTCCAGTAAGTAGCCCTTTCCCTCTTGTGGTGTGATGCTGTGAGATGCAGTGAGGAAGTATATCTTACTCATTCAGGTCAGGGATTCATTACATATATGGCCCTAAAAATCCCACAGAGAAATGGATTGCTGTGGTTATACTATGCAAATGAAGTTTCTGAGAAGTCAGCTGAAACTCGCTGCTGTGAACTTAGGGACTTCTGGGACAGGATGAGCTAGGGAAGGAGATGGCCTGTAGGAAGTGTTACAAAACCTGCTGCAGAGAATAAAGACACGCTTCACTGAACTTGTTACACAGATACAGCAAACACTGCGAGCTTTTATTGGTACGATACCTTTTAATTGACGTTCAGCTGGCTTTCAGATTCACAAGACGCCATTGGCCAGGTGCCGTCCTTTCCTGTGGAAGGGGAAGAAAGAGATCTTGGTGTTTTTTGCTTGTCCTTCTGCTCTCTCATATGGCAGAGGTTTGTATTATTCGCTGTGCTGGTGTACGGGACCGGCTGCTCGTTTTCTTCTGCAGTGTGGTTTAAATTTCTTCATAGTCAAGCACAATCCTTATGTTTTGTGGGGATGTCATGCATTAATGACTGCTGTAAGCATTATTTCCGATACACGTGATGGATAGTTACAGTGTTTGTGGTAGGCTTGCATAATACTGCATTTAGCAATGTAGCGCTGTGCTGAAACAATGGAAGCTCCTGCTTTCTCTGAAGTATTTCTGCTACTGTTACAACACTATAGCACTGCGTGTAGCTATTGCAGTCTGCTATAACCAGTAGTGTGTGCTCAGTGATTACTAATCAGGTTCAGATGAGTGACTTTCATAGGTGAAGATATGGATAAGATGATGGATCTTGAGAAGAGAAGTAACCTTTTGATTTGAAGGCTTTTTTTTTTTTTTAATTTGTTTGTGTTTTGTTTTTTAAACCACTCTCTTGGAGTTGAAGGAGGTGGTTTGTTCTTACTTTAAACAATTGCAAGAATTTGAGTCATACTGAGATTTATTTTGTCATATTAATCTCCCTTACCTAATTCAAACATGGTAGCAGCTCATTTCCACTGATGTTTTGAACTAAAAGAGAACAGTTACAGTTAAAGCAGTGAAGCTGTTTATGTATACTCAAATGATTCATTATGTACAATCATTGAGACTTCAGACTTCCCAAGGAAAATGAAATCTAGCTGTTTAAACATAAGGGGCATCATTTCAGCTAGTCTGTAAAATTATTCAAGTTATGAATTGCTGTCCAAACTTGACAATTAAATTTTATTTAATTAAGATTGAAGAGATAATGCAAAGATGTATTCAAGTATATCATTTAAAAGAGTCAGATATTGGCAAGATGTTGTTCTTAAGTTTTTGTGTGAGTGTAACGTGAATCAGTGTAAAAAGATAGAAAGGAGAGAAGAAGCACTGTGTTGCTATTTTATGCTTGTCATCTTAAGGGCAATACTGATATCATTAAGTGTGTAACTGACAAATCTGGAAAAAAGAGAAAGGAGGTAGGAACAGTCTAGTTGACGACAAAAATGTTTATGAGAATGAAGGTAGACATTTGTGTGAATAGTACTTAATTCAAATTAGCCACAGAACTAGAAACCTTCAAGCCTATTTCCTCTCCTTTGAATGAAGAATATTTATGGAGTTATATGGTTTCTCTGACTGGGAAATGAAATAATAGAACAAAAATGACTTGTATTTTGAAGACATAATCTCTATCCACTTTTCATGAAGGAAAAAATGGAAGCACACTTCTAATGCCTAGTGTTAAGGTTGAAGGGGGTTCTGTTCTTGAGTCTTAGTTTCTGTCAAAGCTGGTTCCTCTACCATGAATCACTGAGATTGTGGTTCCCTTTCCTGCCCCCCAAGTGTTTTATAAAGTGCATTGTTTGTCTGTGAATTTGGGCACGTGAATATCCAGATTGCATGTCCAAATAATGTAGGATGAATCAGACAATTCATCTTGGCAGTTAATGGATGATATGATCCAACGCTTGTTTTCCATTCGTATTGTTCATGGTATTTTATGAAACAGGGCAAAGAACTATGCCCATACTCACCCCCCAAGGTTTAGTACTTTAAGATGAAAAACGTCTGTTTGGACCACAGCTTGTAGAAATGCAGTTGGTTCATTTTTCTGCTCAGAAGTTCACTGAGACTTCTTTGGAGAGGAGTCTTTCCTCCTCTGAACCCTGCATACCTCCTGGTTGACTCCAGTTTGCCAAGATTATTGAGACCCAAACTAAGTCAAAGTAGAGAACAGAGTTGTGCAGATAGTTCTAGGCTAAATAAAAGCAGTACAGACAATATTTCTTGTTTTGTTGAGCCCAGTTTTGAAAAAATGGGCTGACATAGAAAGGACTGTACCCAGTGGACCTGCCCTTGTCTGAGTGCAAGGGATCATCCTGAGAGCATCTTACCTAGGAAAAAAACCAAGCACCAAAATACAAGAACTTTTAGCCTTGACTGCATTTGTACTTCTGCTAATTCAACATGGATATGTTGAGAACTAGGACATTATAAAATGTAATTGCAGTTTGAACTTCACTGAAGAATATTTTATTTCATATGTATATATTCTGCATTATAAGAATCAAGGACATTACTTAAATGTGTGGGTTTCTTTTTGTTATGTGAGTAGTATGTTAGTTATGTCCTAGTTTTCTTTAACATACATTAATTCTGAAAAGTCAACAGAAATATACTTAAGGAAGCTTTATGGAAGTCAAGTGTTTGAATTTGTCTTGTAAAATAAATTGTCTCTGGTTGCTAGTGGTAAAGGAGCACAGCTGTGACACAGCTGAGGAAATTATGCTGTCAGTAATTCTTGATTGCTGTGTTTCCTTAGCTTCTACCTATCTGCATCTCTTAAAACTTCGTCTTGCATTCTTTTCATTTTCCAGTTATTCAACGGCTTCACAGCTTTTACCTTTGTTTTGTTTATAATCAGAACAGAGAAACTTTGAGAACTGAGCCACCTGAAAGTTCCTGTGAAGCATATGTGGAGATTTTTTTTAAAATACATTGATTATACCTTATTAGGTCACTAATACTTCTTTCTTTATTTTTCTTTTTTTTACTGTTTGTTGAATTGTGATATAACTGTGTATAAGGAATGACATTTATTAAGATGTGTATTATGCATACTGTGTTCCTTCAGAAGCAGCAAGGTGCTGTGCTCTGATGTGCTAGAATCACTTGAGGGCTATCCGAAAGGAGGAAAAGGAAACATAATTTCAGCTTAGAATCTGAGCATCTTTAGTTTACTGACACAGAGCATTCTAACGTTTCTAGGAAATAAGCTGACTTTGAAGAATATAGATAGCCTTAAGAAAAAGTATAAGCCTCAGGGATGTATTTCAGTCATAGGTTTCCAAGAGCATCTTGTTAAAACTTTACAACGTGATAGTTTTAATTTTTTAAGTACATATGTTTGGTTGACAATGGTTGGTCTGTTTCAGAGAAGTTATTGAAGTTTTACACAAATACACTTTAAGTTTAAAAATAGACCTTTAAGCTCACGAGCTATACAGCAGTTTAATATTAGGATGGTTAAACTTATTGTTCTCTCTTGTGGAACGAATCTTAGAGAGTATGTTGGTTGTATGAGTTGGCTTTATATTTCTGCATATTTTTCTTATTTATAAGCCTATTTTACCTCTGCTATAAACTATTCTAGACGTCGCAATTAGTTATACATCAAAGGAGGAAGCTTTGGTATGCAGTGTTACAATGTATACTTGCATACTTTGGTATGCAGTCTTACAGTGTATACTCATTTTTGTCTGGGGGCTAAATTAGCTGAACTACGTGTCATCTGCATTACTCAGTTGGGAGGATAATGTTAATTGGGCCAATGAAAATCACACTTGGAAATAGATTTCGTTGTGTGAAACTAATCTGGATGCAATACTTTTTTGCAGTTTGTGATGAGAAGGGAGGGACATTCTCCCATATAACCGTTAGTAGAGTCATCAGTTCATACAAATTTAAATTTAAAGGCATGCAAGTGTAGAATTCAGTATATATTTCTGGACAAGCTAATGGCCTATCCAAATAATTACTTACACCATAAAATGTAGCTCTAATTTGTTTATATTCTTTTCCTTTGGATTAAGCTTACAGGCATTATGATGCTATGAGAAATGCTTCTGAGGAAAGGCTGTATGCATCCTTTTGAGAGCTGTCTGGAAGCTGGTCTCCTGCTTGAGGGTTGTACGTTGCTGTCATGAACATATTATTCCTTAGTATTCCTTGATCTTAGCATTTCTGCACCTTTGAATGGCTTAAGATACAAACTCTTACATGTACATGAAGTATTTCCTTTATGAAATATTGGATTTATCTTCCAGTTCCAACTATTCTGTAATTTGAAATGTGAAAAACAAATCAAATGACTGTATGGAATGGTATTTATATATTTTTAAAGTATGTTGGTATTTTGACTTAACTAAAAGGCCTCAATGTTCTGACCAAAACAAATTTCGTAGTCCTCTACAACTTTCCTATTCGTGATGATGTACAGATCTTATGAATGACAGCTGTGCCTCTGAGATATGGTGCTGTTAGAGCTTCACAACGGGATCAGTGGGGAAGAGAGCTGTCCAAAGCGTGGGGTGGGGGAGAAACCCATCAAAAAAATGCACCTTATTTCTCTTCAGAGTTGCATAGAAAAACAAGATTGCTCCCAGTCAATGGAAGACATTTTAAGGTAAGCCAGCTTTTAAACTTCTGGAACATAAACATTTGGAGATTTCCAACAATGTGTTTCTGAAAACCATTAGACGTGTATGAAAGTGATGCTGTTAATATTTTACACTATTTTTGCTTTACCACTTGGTATATTCCATGTTTTCTAGAACAATACCTGGATGTTTTATGTGGTATTTTAAATAAGGCTTAAGAGATGAACTGGATTGCAGGTGAGCCCGTTACCGTCTGAAGTGATTAAAGTTTTAAGGGAATTGATCTTTAAATGCTTCAGTCTTAACTAGCTGACGTATAAGCCAATTTTTCTGCAACAGTAGTGCTTCTAAAGATCTGAATAAATGGTTGACCTATAGCATCCATGTAGCCACCAGTGCACTTGGTCAGCCATAGATGTTTTGGTTCTCTGAGTTCTTTTTCTCCTCAGATTTTGTGTTTAGTTTTCAAGAATCATTACATGAATAATTCTCTAATGAACAAGTACGTTACAGAGCTTATGGCAGCACTTTGAAGAGCACTGTGATGTTCTTTACATATTGCATTGCAGCACTGTTGCTTTCAGTACTTTAGTAGAAAATATTGTGGCGTATGTACAGCTAACATTGTTTATCAAAGTTATGGACTCAGTTTATATTCCTTTAACTTGTCTGTATTATCCTCCAGTGGAAATCTTATAGTGTCATAAATGCGTTGTGTTTTAAAGCAGTGTCTCTGCTGTGCTGTAAAATGGTTATATTCAGGTTTAAGAATCCCACTACTTTTACTGACCGGATTTTAACTTCTGGATTTTGTAGGTTAGTGGGATAAAGTAATTTCATATTGAAACCTAAGAAGTTTCACATAGTCCTTGCATAGCAAAACATGCTCTTTCTTGACAAAATACTGTGAAAAGATGCAATGAAAGTGATTTTTTTTTTCCTCCATTTTTATTTGAACTGGAAAAAAAATGCAGCACTTTGATACAGTCAACACATTTTAACATATTGATGTGACACCTCTTTGGAATGTGAACTCTAATCTTTTCATGGAGATGACAAAAGTAGACTGTATTGAAGTTTAGCCTTTCTTATAGCGGTCAAGTTTTGTTAGGATTCTACTTTTCCCTCTCCCCCCTGAGGTGTTTTAGGTGAAATCCTTTTAAATCTTTTGCAGAGGAAAGCCATTTTTGTAAGCTTTCTTAAATGTTTTCCTCTTGTTCATTCTTGGTATCATCTCCACAGATAGTATCTGACTGCATAAGGCAGTCTTTTCCACCGGAGCTTTATGTGTTTTTGATTCATTACCTCTCCATAAGATTTCCCATTTAGATCACTTAAAAAAAGAAAAAAAATAGAGGAAATATCACATCATGGATGTTTCTGTAAATCTTTGCTTATAGGGTTTTATTGCATAACAGTCAAGCAGAGGAGGTTCTGATACACACAGTTAAGCGATTGTAACATACACAGAACTCTGAGGATCGTGGTAGAATGTCTCAGTATTTTCAGCTTATAACTGATGGATTTGTCTGTGAAAAGCCTCTAGGAGACCTCACTTTCCCTGAAGACTCTGAAATTGTGATTAATAAATGTTTTTCTGTGCCCTTGTTTAAAAAAAAAAAAAAAAGTCTGTATGTAGTGATAGAGGTAATAGAGGTGCTTACTGAATGTAGCATGTAGATGTGGGACTATGATTCATTTAAATAGCTTTACAATGATGGAATTGTGTTGGTGTCATGATTCTTATTCCTTGAATGTTTTCTCCCACTCGTTTTTGAGACCAAGCTTCAGTTCTCAGCCTCAGCGCTCCTGACTGCCTGTGTCTGGGCAGAACTGTGTTGTTCTTGCACAAATGTGCTGATTTTTCTCTCCTCTGTGTTTCTCTGAGATTTGAGAATCTGTGGGATTACAGAACATTCTTTGTGCTCTTCATTTTCATAGAGTGCAAGACCAGAATGTATAATACCCTTGGAATAAATGTTTTTGTGGCTACTATGCTTCAGTAAGAACTCTTTTTTCCCATCAGCTTATCCTGTTATCTGTAAGTACTCAGTATGAACACACAAGTTTTAGAATGTTTTTCATGAGGAACCATGAAATGGTCTAGACTAATAAAGGCGTGCAGCCTGACACCCAGGCATCCAATACAAAAATGGGTTACCTTCATGGTTTACAGAACCATTCTTTTACAGTCCGAGAAATGAGTGCTTATGTATTTATGTGCATGGTATCATCCAGATCAACTGTTATATAAAAGTGCTATCTTCCACTTGCTTCTTGTATTGTACTCAGCTTACTTTGTCTAGGTAGTATGCAGGTGTCAGCATTTTCTCCTCCTTCGTGTGGGCAAACAAGAGTGTTGTGCTTCTTAAACTTCCCTGATTCATGCTTTTTTGGTAGCCAGGGGCTAGGCAAAGGAAGACATCAGATAAATAAAAGACCTTGGCATTGAGAAGGGCAATGGGTTGTTCTCCTTCTATTTTGAGAATGAGGTAGTAGTAGATGGATGCTATAGCAAAGAAAATTTACTGTAAACAGTAGGAAACATTTAAATAGAGCTTAGAAGGAGGATTTTGAGCATTGTTGTTTTAAGTATTAGAAAATATCCGGAAGGAATGACTTGTTTGAATGCAGCATGTAAGTGCAGTAACTTGAATAGTCTCCCGAAGTTCCTTTTTCATCTGTTAATCTGAAAGCTAAGCCTCTGGATCTCTGCATGTCTGGTTGTTTGCTCCTCTGCAGGGAGGGACAATAGTAGCTCTCAGGTGTTTCCTCTGGAATTTTGTCCTCCTTGGTGAATGCAGTTTTTCTGAAGAGTTCTCATCACTGTCTGGTCAGTTTCCTATAACCACCTAATAGGAGGACAGAAAATTAAAACTGCAGAACTGTGATAATCCCTTAGGACATTGAAGTGAAATATGTCAGAACTGCTTAACAATTTGCTGTTTAAAATTCCCATACTTTGTCTTGGCTGATTAATAGAAATAATTATTTTTCAACATGCTGTAATAAATTGAAATCGTACTGAAGCTTTACATGCTGTAATTTTGAAGTTTCTGGGGTTCTGTTTGTTTTGGATTTTGTCTGTTTTTGTACAGGGAGCTGGAATTCTGTGTGGTTTTGGAGAGAGCCGTAAAGCAAAACTTGCCTACTGAATTCACAACTACATATCCAGTTGTCACACAGCTAGCCTGCCTGTGTATTGTGTGAGGGAGCAGGCAGGGAGATCGTGTGCATCTAAACAAATACAGTCTCTTCAGCTGAATACAAGATTGTGAAGTTTGAACTGGGTCACTGAATACGTTCTGGGAATCCAGAAATAATCTCTCTGTGCAGTTGACTGTTTAAAAAATGTAAATCAGTTTGGGGTGTTTTCTAGTAGTTCAAGAAAACAGGGTAATGGGGGAGGTTTCTGAACAAATTTGTTAATGGTGTGTTTTGTTAAAGCTGGTTTGATAAGAATTTCTCATTTGTTGGCCAACTGTTTAATTTGAACTTTTTATATCCTTTTAATAACATGTGATGCAGGTTTATTCTACTGACTTAGATCATCTTGACAATTTTAAAGGTTGACTTCTTCAACTTGGAAAAAAATCTGTGATGATTTTATGCAGCGTTCTTATTTGCAGTAGTTATAAGAGGTGTATCCTACCGGTGTTCATTTAATAATAATTAAAGGAGATAATTAAAGCAGACTGTGAATAGTCAAAAGACCACAATTCAGCATACTCTGCTGCAGCTTGCAACGTTATGATGCCATTAGAAGTCAAACAGAATCATTTGTACAGAGATTTTCTACCTGCTTCCGGTTTCTTTAACTGCTGGTTTCACTTTCTGGCCGCAGTACAGGGTGGAGCAAGTGGCTGCTCTGAGCACCTGGTGCAATGAAACGTACCGCCAGCACAAGTACCTGTGGAGACTTAAGGAGAACTGGCTTGAGTCGTTCAGTGCCTGATAGAGTCCTAGGGAAAGGACTGGGAGGTTTCTTTTTTTTTTTTTTTTTTTTTTTTT